>BSBK01010202.1:0-71021 GCA_027943335.1 Chamaecyparis obtusa | reverse complement strand
ACCTTTCTTTTTTTATCTCCAAAGTTGGAGGATGCGACTAAAAGTAATTTACCTTACCATTGATATTTCTATTTATATAGCTAAATTATAACATGAATTAAACTGGAATGCCTTCCACTGATTAAAACAAAGTATAATGGATTCACACAGCAGTAATGAATGTAAACTATTTTCAAGTAATGAAAACATAAATTCATTGGTAATCTGCCAACCACTACCCGTGAGGGTGCAGTCTAACTATTCTATTGAAAAATGTTTATTTTTATAGTTGATATAGATCCAAATGATTACTAGGGTGTGGTGTTGCATGTCATTGGAGTTATGAATATTTTTTTGTAGGTTTGAAACCATTTTTGGGTCCTCTAGAAGTGACTGTCCCTGTCCAGTCAGGGTATAACACTAGTCAAATTAGATAGATGCAAAGATTGGATTTAAGATTGTTTCCTTTTCATGCATAATGAGTATGTTAGAATGGTGTTTTTTTATTAAGTTTATTCCATTCATGAGTGTCTAAGGGTGTAGAGGAATTTTCTTTGTTGAAACACAATCAATAGTGACTATTCCTACACAGTGCACCAATGAAATACCATCAGGACAGGGTAATGAGATAGTACTAAATGTTTTCCATGAATGGAAGGGAGTTGTAATGGATGGATTGTCATTATGTTATGTGTTTCAAATGTTCTTGAATGCAAGGTAGAAAGTGAAGTGGAAGAACATTCTTAGATTGCTTGGATAGCCTGGTTTAAGGGTCACTAGAATATGCAATCAATGATGATAGCATTCATTACACTTGTAGGAACTATTGTAATTACCCAAATGATGTTTCATACTTCTCTTATATAATACTATATACAACTACCATTATGCCTTTCTTTTAAATGAGAAGGAATGGAAAAATCAAGGATTAAACTATCTTAGTAGAAAATATAGTGATAGATTAGGCATTCAATACATGTCACCTTTGAAATTATGTGCAGTGATTTTGCATAATAAAACTTGGAAAGCTCATGTGGCTTTGCATATTGTAATTCTGAAAGTTTGTAATTCCACATTTGTGGAGATAATAAGAAGCCAATTTTCTATTCTTGCATATTATTGTTGTTGTTTCTCTATTTCTGTTATGTGTTTGTGGTATTAAGGGGAGCACCCTTCATCATTTATTTTCCTTGAATCCTATTCTTGTGATGGTTTCGATATAAATAAGAACTATCCACCCAGGTTATAGAGACTAAAACTTTTCCATTGATCCATATGGGTATAACACAAAACTTTACCAAAATTTAGAAAACTCAAATGATATTATACCCTTGTTTACTTCAAAACTAAAATGGGTGCTGAAACCAAAAAGAGATTTTATCAAGATAAGGGTTTCTGAGATAGATTTACATAAACCAATTAACTCAAAACACAAACCCTTCTTCGAATAATTTAATTTTAACTTTGGTTCTGTTAAAGGAACTATGTTAACTTTATTTTGTAGTTGTTTAACATAGAGTTTGTAGACTAATAGAAGTTCACATTTTTATGGGGATGTATCATTTAATTGAGAATTGATTCCCATCTATATCTAGTCAGATGAACATAACTCATGTACCTCATGCTAGTTTGCTTGGATTAGACTAGACATTATCCAACCACCTATGAGGGTTGTCACTATTATTAATTGGTGTAAAAGGAGGACCACCTGTGTGTTATAGAACTTTCTATAAATACTCATTATTTGGATAATGTCTAGTCTAATGAAAAATAATGTATACAAGGTATCCAAGAACACTAGCATGAGGTACATGAGTTATCTGCATCTCACTAGTTATAGATGGGAAACTATAGCACACTAGTATCTGTGAACTCCTATTAATATACAAACTCCCATGTTAAATGACTACAAAATAAAGTCAACATAGTTTTTTTAACACAACCAAAGTTAAAATTAAATTATCTCTATCCCTGAGATAAACTAAGTAGCCTTCATATATTTTATGTCAAACTACTAATAAAATGATTGTATCCTAGATGTTTAATAAAGAAGAAAAACCCAAATTAATTTCATAGCCTACATAAGGAAAACAAATTCCTTCACAAATGAGGGTGCTCTACAAGCTTGACTATTATAACCCCATTTTGAAAATGACCAGTTGACCCGATTGACTATTATAACCCCATTTCAAAAATGCCACAAAGTGCTCTACAAGCTTTACCTACGCAAAGTGCCCATCACCCAATTTTTTGACCTCATCCAAGGCCTCTAAAGCCTTCAAAATTGAGTTCAAAGTTTTTGTACCCTGCTGCCAATACCAAAAATCTTCAATATCTTCAAAACTAGACCTGATCTAGCCATGAAACTTTGCTGGCAGGCTGATATGACTAAGATGAACCTCCACATGTAAAATCAGAACATTCCCAGATCGTAAGGCCAACTTACTAAAAAAAAACAAGTTTCCATAAATAGCAGCTTTGCATAAGATAGCCCTTATTGAATACAAAAATAGAAATATTTTTGGGTGATGTAAGATTTCCCTTACACCCAGGATGCTCCTGCATCAGACACCTGAGGTAATTTGAGAAGTGACCCTATCATGACTCAAGTGTGCAGAGGAAAACCAAGACGGTTAACCTCCTCCTTTGTTAGCCATGATGAATCTTCTATAGGTCATCCTTTCCATTTGACCAAATACTCTTTATATGTCCTATTTCTTGTGCTTCTGCCAACACAACTATCCAGTATGTCTTCAATCTCCTTGATATCTGAACTGGTTGCTAGAATACTCCACTGTGCTACTGCAACCTCATCTTCAACACCTCCTTCATGATACTCTGTCAAATCTAAAATGTTAAACACTGGTGAAATATTCAGCTCAGTAGGCAATCCTACCTCATATGCATTTCCTGAATCATGCTTCTTCAGTATCTTACATGGTCCAAACTTCTTCATTTTCAGCTTGTTATATGTACCAACTGGAAACCGCTCCTTCTGCAAATGAACCATGACTTCATCCCCAACCTGAAATTCCTTATGCCTCCTTTTCTCATCTTCCTTAGTCTTATACTGCACATTCATCTTGGTAATATGCTTCCTCACCTCCTCATGGATGTTCTTCAAATGTTCTACAAAATCCTCAGCTTCAGCACTACTTATTTCTCGTTTATCTATCTTTCTCAATTCAGATGCATTTCTTGGACTACTTCCATATACAATCTGGAATGGTGATTTACCAGTGCTCCTATTGACAGAATTATTGTATGCAAATTCTGCCTGTGGTAAAATCAAATCCCATCCTGTTGGCTTATCTCCAACCAAACATCTCAACAGATTTCCCAAACTTCTATTCACCACCTCTGTCTGTCCATCAGTTTGTGGATGATGTGATGAACTAAACTTCAAATCTGTCTTCAACTTTTTCCACAATGTACACCAGAAATATCCAATAAATTTAGTATCTCGATCTGAAACTATAGTCTTTGGCAAACCATGTAGTCTCACCACTTTTCTGAAAAATAATTCTGCTACATGAACAACATCATTAGTCTTTTTGCAGGGAATGAAATGTGCCATCTTCAAAAATCTATCAACTACTACAAAAATTGAATCATGTCCCCACTGTGTCCTCGGTAAACCAAGAACAAAGTCCATACTGATATCCTCCCAAGGCTTCTCTGGTACAGGTAATGGCTGATATAACCCTGTATTCTGCTTCACTCCCTTTGCCATCTGACATACTCTACAACTCTGTACAAACTTCTTCACATCTTGCTACAACTATGGCCAATAATAATTCTCACCAACCAAAGCAAGGGTTTTATCATGACCAAAATGTCCAACCAATCCTCCACTATGCTTCTCTTTAATGAGATTCTCCCTCATAGAACTTCATGGAATGCACAACTAACTCCCTCTGAATAGCATATCATCTTGGATGATAAAATCTATCCATTTCATCCTATCTAGAGTAACAAGTTCTTTACAAGCTTTCCAAGCTCCACCAAAATCAGGATCCTCTGGATACAAATTCTTGAGTTCCTTGAACCCAACCACTTGAATTTGCATCTCTATCAACAATAGTTGCCTTCTGCTAAGAGCATCTGCAACCCTGTTAGACTTTCCACTTCTGTGTTTCAAAATAAATGTATAACTCTGTAAAAACTCAACCCATTTCAAATGTCTCTGATTCAACTTTCCTTGACTATTCAAATATTGCAAAGCTTGATGATCAGTATACAAGACAAACTCTTTAGGAAGTAGATAATGTCTCCACTTCTTTAATGCCTGAACTATAGCATAAAATTCCTGATCATAAACAAAATACTTCCTCTTGGCATCATTTAACTTCTCACTGAAATAAGCAATAGGTTTACCTTCTTGGCTCATAATAGCTCCTATTGCAGTACCACTAGCATCACAATCTACTTGAAACACCTTATTAAAATCTGGAAGTGCTAAAATAGGTTGTTTTGTAACTTTTTGTTTCAACAATTGAAAATTTTTTTCTACCCCATTAGTCCACTTAAACTCTTTTCTATCCCCTCTCATTGTTTCAGTCAAGGGTCCACAAATACTGCTAAAATTTCTAATAAACTTTTTGTAAAAGCTAGCCAAACCATGAAAAGATCTTACCTCAGTAGCACTCCTTGGAGTAGGCCATTCAAGGATAGCCTGTACCTTCTCTGGGTCCATTTTTAGACCTTCTGCTGAAACTACAAATCCCAAATACACTAACTCTTTCTTCACAAAATTGCACTTCTTCAAGTTAATTAATAATTTCTCATCTCTTAGTTTCCCAAACACCATACGAATATGCATCATATGCTCCTCCAATGTCTTGCTAAAGATCAAAATATCATCTAAGTAAACAATGACAAACTTATCCATAAATTCTTTTAGAACTTTGTTCATGAGCCGCATGAAAGTGCTCGGTGCATTGGTTAGCCCAAAAGGTATGACTAACCACTCATACAGTCCTTCCTTTGTCTTGAAGGTAGTCTTCCATTCATATCCTTCTCTGATCTGAATTTGGTGATATCCACTCTTCAGATCTATCTTTGAGAAATACACAGCTCCACTCAAACAGTCCATAATATCATCCATTCATGGAAATGGAAACCTATACTTGATTGTGATCTTGTTTATTGCTCTGGAATCTATACACATCCTCCATTCTCCATTCTTCTTTGGTGCTAATACCGCTGGTATAGCACAAGGACTCAGACTCTCCCAAATCAATCCCTTCTGTAACAACTCATGTACTTGTCTATTCAACTCTTCACTTTCTACTGGTGTCATTTTGTGTGCTACCTTATTTGGCAAACTGGCTCCTGGAATCAAATCCATCTGATGACTGATCTTCCTTACTGGTGGTAATCCATCAGGTACATTACCAAATACAATATCCTAAAACTCATTCAACAAATTTGCAACCTCTATAGGTACATCCTCTACTTCCTCTTTACCAGGTTTTCAAATTAAAGAAAAACACACATGCTCATGCCTCATACCATCTAGGAATTTTCTTCCATCAACAAAAGTTATTCTTGCATTACCACATACCTTTTTTTCGGTCTCCTTCAATGGCTTTAGCTTATGTCACACTCCATCCTTTGTTAGGGAATAGGTATTCGCACGACCATCGTGTACAACACATCTATCAAACTGCCACGGTCTACCCAACAACATATAAAATGCATCCATAGAGATGATATCACATAGTACCTCATCTTGGTACCTAGTGATCTTGAACTTTACCAGGCACTATTCACTGACCATGACCTCGTGTTCATCCTGCACCCAGGCAATCCAATATGGATGTGGGTGTTTCTATCTCTTGATCTTCAACTTTGTCACCATCTCCTCTGATACCAAATTGTTAGTGCTTCCACTATCAATAATCACATCACAGCATTTACCCTCACACTTGCATCTAGTGCAAAATAGGCTCCTCTTTTGTTCAGGTTCATTCTCACCACTCAGCAAGACTCTTCTGTTAATTAGTGTTTCTCCTCTTTCAGCATCTTCTGAATTTGATGATCAAGCATCTTCATCTACATGTGCAACTCTGGCCTGGCCTTCATTTCTCCTGTATGTTCTGCCTTGGCACTGAGGACATTCAAATGCCCTATGACCTTCTTCTCCATAGTGAAAACATGTTCCATGGAAGCCTCCTCTTCCAGATCCTTGTCCTCTTCCTCTTCCTCTCTGATCTCTATTACTCCGATCCTGGAAATGATTGAAATTATTTCCTCTCTGATTCTGACTGCTACTGGCCTCATCCTTCTTTTTCAGATCTTCATTTCAGCCACCATATGACCATCCACCAGATCTTCCACCATGACCTCTTCCATTTTGTCTTCTCTCAAACTTCTTGTTTAGCTTTTCCTTTACTTTTTGGGCAAACTGGTATGCCTCCTCAATACTGTTCATTCGAACCAGATTCAACTCCTCCTGAATGCTTGGCCTTAACCCATTAAGGTATCAGGCAACTTTCTCCTTATCAGCTTCCGCAAGGCCTGTTCTGATGAGGAGTCAATAGAACTCCTCTGTATACTCCTGAACAGATCTTCCTGCTTGCTTCAAACTTTGCATTTTCTTTAGTAGGTCAACCTCATAATTAATAGGAATGAACTGTTGCTTCAATTTATCCACCATCCAATCCCATCTCATGATTTTATCTTTCCCTCTTCTATTTTGTTCCAATTGAATTTCTTGCCACCAGATCTTCGCATGACCTTTCAGTCTGGCCTTCACAAATTTGACCCTATCAGGATCCTCAACATCTTCATACTCAAAATATTTCTCACATTCATTGATCTAGTCAATCAATTCCTCTGGGTTAAGATTTCTAGAAAATGTAGGAACCTCAATCTTAGGTCTTTTCCTAATCTTGGAAATGGCCCGAAAAATTCTTTCTTCCTCCTGGTTCACAATTTTGGCTTCTCCTTCTTGATATTCTTCTTCAGCTTCATCCTCACTTTCGCCTCTGACATTACGATTCATTTCTCTATGAATCTCTTCTTGCAATGCTCCCACTTGTCTCTGCAGCTCTCTAACCTCAGGTGTCATAGCACCAGCTCTTCCACCACGTTCTCTTTGTGGAGGCATTTTCACGATGCGCGCTGAAACCCTAACCATAGTCCTTGTGCAAACTGTCTCATAGTCGGTGATCTATTTATACACTCAGGAACCTAGCTCTGATACCACTTGATGAAGGGTGCTCCCCTTAATACCACAAACACATAACAAAAATAGAGAAACAACAACAATAATATGCAAGAACAGAAAATTGGCTTCTTATTATCTCCACAAATGTGGAATTACAAACTTTCAAAATTACAATATGCAAAGCCACATGGGCATTCCCTTACAATAATCTGTAGGACAAAGCCTCGAATCAATACCTAGATCTACTACCCAAAACTGCCCTAGACAACACTACGGGCCTTCTTTATATAGGCAATTTCCACCACCCGAGAAGGTTCTAGAAAATTAGCCCTTAGGGCCGACCAAACTTAGAATTATTTTATTTTACAATTTATTACATCAAAGTTAGCTCAAAATGAGTTTTGAAACTCAAACAAAAATTATTTTCGGCCATTTCAGGTGACCCAACTTCTGGAGACCATAAGTCATCACCAGTTGACCCGATTGACTATTATAACCCCATTTCGAAAATGCCACAAAGCACTCTACAAGCTTGACTTATGCAAAGCACCTATCACCCAATTTTTTGACCTCATCCAAGGCCTCTAAAGCCTTCAAAACTGAGTTCAAAGTTTCTGTACCCTGCTGCCAATATCGAAAATCTTCAATATCTCCAAAACTAGACCTGATCTAGCCATGAAACTTTGCTGGCAAGCTAATATGACTGAGATGAACCTCCACATGTAAAATCAGAACATTTCGAGATCGTAAGGCCAACTTACTAAAAAAAAAACAAGTTTTCATAAATAGTAGCTCTGCACAAGATAGCCCTTATTGAATATAAAAATAGAAATATTTTTGGGTGATGCAAGATTTCCCTTACACCCAGGATGCTCCTGCATTAATAAATTTGTGTTGGAGTGAGCTTGTAGAGTCTGAAATTCATTAATTATTAGTTGTTTTGATGGTAAGAGACTCCTTGGTGACTGTCTTAATAAGCCCTTACAAAACAATTACAAAATGTCAAAATATAGTGAAGGGAGGCTTCTAATCATTCCATGTTACATGAAATTTATAAATATTAGCGCTAGAAGACACCAAGTTCAATTTTATTTTTCAAGGTATTGAAGTTGACTAATTCTAGCTCAGGTATAGTTAAATTGTTCTTGCTACCCTAGAATGACATCTTTGTTCAAACCATTGATTGCAAAAAATTTTTAACTACTTGAATCTACAATAGAACAATAGTGGTAAGTGTATGATTATTATAATCATATGATTATATGTTATAATATTTATGTAATAAATGTAGTAATGATGGTGCAGTGCATTATTAATATAGGCTCAATGGCTGTTGTCAATGTGCCAAACTACCAATGTGGTGGTGGATAGTGTGTGTTGAAGACTTCATAGACACAGAGCAGCCCTAGATGACAAAATGGTGCTGCCCAAATAGAAAAAAGGTTGTTAATGTGTATATATTTAATAAATTTCTAGTGTAAATACTATTCTGTTGGAGATTTTCCAGCAGGCTAGTACTGACCGTATGTTTGTCATTGATGACAACATATGGAAAGTAGCATCCATGGAAGTCTTATGCAGTAATCTTTAAGTATATGTAGCATGGACATGATATCGGCATGATATCATGGGTGCAGAGGTTAACTATTAGTACAAACAGTTATATAGCAGCTTGTATCAGTAGTGTTCATGATAGAGTAATAGACAGTGTTCTGAGTATGTTTGTTCATACAATTGTCATGAAGCCTTGCACCCTTGGATATGTGATGGATACATCGTAGTGATTTTCCATTCATGGACACATAGTCTGATATTTAGTAGAAGTGAAGTTATGCAATCGCTATTCACCAATAGCAGTTTCATGTGTTTATTCAAAAGAGCCGACAAAGATTTTATTGGTTTTGGTTTTGCACCTATCTTGTGGATATGGACCCTTGGATTTAATCTTAGAGAAGATTTAGTTATGTTTGGTTAAGAGTGCATAAGTTAATTCAGCTTGAAGTGAAAGATCCAGTTGTTTTGGTAGAGTTGACAGTGTGTATCATGTGTCTACAATTATCTTATTTAGACAGGTCCCAGAATGTGTTGCATGCATAGTAGAGTAGACAGAATGTTTATATAAAGTTGTTATGGTTTCTCTAGTATGATTTCAAGGTGGTTCTAATAGCCAACTTGATTATATCATTTAGAGAGAAGATACTTATAGGCAGTCATTTGTGGTCGCTAAAGTGTGGTTCATGGTTGAGAAAGTAGAGCAGAGTAGAGTGTGCGAAGTGTTGAACCATCAGAAGTAGGTCTATGTGACCAAGTGAACTATGTGTGCTATTTATTGGAATTGATCCAAATAGCAGGTTTAAGCACAGTTCACCAAGATTCAGATATAATGTGTATATGATAAACTAAAGGTTGTAGCCTTCACCCCTTTGAGTAGTGAGCTCTTGGATAGTGCATCCTCTCCCCTAACATGGACAATTGTAAAAGACTCATAATAGGGTCCGACGCTTGACCAGGTCTACTGTACTAAATATGTTGTAAAGCAACTCCTAACAGGGTTAAGGATCTTCTAGCAAGGATCATAATACACTAGTACAGAATATTAGTGGGTGTCAATTCCCACCGGGGTTTTTACCTATTTTGGTTTCCCCGTAACCAAAATATTGGTGTTGTGTTCAAGTGTTCTTTCATTGTGTTTATGCTTTATGTTTAAGTATACTTAATTGGATAAAGAATTGAATCTTGTAGATAATTGATTGACCCCCCCCTCTTAGTTATCTCTTGGGACTATTCCTAACCATTGGTATCAGAGCTAATTGCCCTGGAGAGAAAGTTTAACAACTTGAGGTTGATCAGATGGAATTATTCAAAAAAGAAAGTCTAAAGTTTGAAGGAGAGAATTATCTTGATTGGAAGAACAAGATGGTGACTCACTTATAGTGCATTGGTTTTGACATTTTTGATGTAACTATCAAAGCAGCCAAGATCCCTACCCTTGAAGACCTTGGAAAGGAGGATGCTACTGAAAGACAAAAAGAATTGTTTCATCAAAATGCTATTGCTAAAGAAGCCCTTATCTGTGCCCTATTTGATGGTGAATTTTCAAAAATAAAAAAGGTAGATACAGCCCATAAAATATGGAATCACCTAGAAGACATATTTGAAGGAGACAAATAAGCAAAGGATACACATAGAAAGACATGGAAGAAAAGATACAATGCATTAGAGATGCTACCTAAAGAAAACATCAGAGCTTATAATCAAAGGATCAATGAAGCAGTTACTAGAATCAGGAACAATGGCAGAGAGATCTCAGAAGAAGACATCATGGATAAGCTAATGACTACTCTTACTCCAGAATATGAAAACAAGATCAACATCCTTGATGAGACTATGCATCTTACATCTAATTTCAAGAGAGAGACCTTGATCAGCAAAATCTCAGCTTTTGAGATTTCAAGATTGAAGACAGAACCAAAAAGTGAAACAGCCTTCAAAGCAACAATTCATGGTAAGAAATCTGCAAACACTTCTAGTAATTTTGATGATGATGATGATAAGAAAACTTTAGATAATTTTATTTCTATGATTGCCAAAAGAGAAAACAAAGGAAAGGGAAAATATGAAGGTCAATTACCATTTAAGTTCTTTTCATGTAATAAGATTGGTCACTTTGCATCTAAGTGCCCTACTAGAGCTATAAAGTTCAAGAAGGATTACAAGCCTAAGGAATGTTACTATGCTGGAGATGGAGTTTCTAATGATGAATCAGGTGAAGAAGAAATAGGATTCATTACTATTATAGACAAAATGAATAATAAGACAATTCATAAAGATGAGAAAGTGGAACAAGAGATAGCATTGATTTCCCAAGCTGGTATAAGGATAGACTAGATTATAGACTTTGGTTGTTCTCATCACATGATAGGTGATAAAAATAGATTTGTTCATATAGAAAAATACAATGGTGCCATGGTTAGATTGGGAGACAACACTCCCAAACCAATACTTGGTAGAGGATCCATCACCTTGGATGGAAAGAACAATATTGATGATGCTCTCTATGTTGATGGTTTGAAACACAAACTTCTATGTGTTGGTCAGTTACTTGGAAAGGGCTATCAGTTGGAGTTCAAAGATGACAAATGCATCATTAACAACAAAGATGGTGTTATAATTACATCAGGTTCAAAGACAAGAGGTAATGTTTTTCAACTCAATTTAGAAGCAAGTTTTTTTATTGCTAAAGTTGATGACTGTTGGTTCTAGCACAAAAGACTATGTAATATCAATTTTGATAACATAGTAAAGATAAGAAATGTAAATGTAGTAAGAGATCTATCTAGCATAGAAAAACCAATTGATACTATATGTAGGTAATGTGTGATGGGAAAGCATGTGAGAAATTCATTCAGAAGCAAGCTCAATTCAGTAGAGAACAAGTTGGATTTGATTCATACAAACCTATGTGGTCCAACTCAAACAAGATCATACTATGGAGAAAGGTATTTCATTTTGTTTTTTGATGACTATACTAGGATGATGTGGGTTGTGTTCTTGAAAGACAAGTCAAAATCATTTGACAAGTTTAAAATATTCAAAGCTAAGGTGTAGAATGAATCTGGACTAAAGATAAAATGTTTGAGATTAGATAGAGGAGGAGGATTCACCTTTGACAGATTATATGAATACTGTGAAGAACATGGCATAAAGAGACAATTAAGTGCACCTAGAACCCCTCAACAAAATGGTATTGTAGAGAGAATGAATAGGATCATCCTTGACATAGTGTGCACCATTATGATAGAAGGAAAAGTTGCAAACACCTATTGGAGAGATGCGGTCAATACAGTAGCTTAAACCATTAATAGAATTTGATTGAGACTAGGTGCTGACAAAAAACCATATGAGATATGGTTTGGTAATGTTTCCAAGGTAAAATACTTCAGAAGTTTTGGAAGCAAGTGCTATATCAAGAGGGATGAAGCAGTAGGAAAGTTTGATGTAAGAAGTGATGAAGGTATTTTCCTTGGTTACTCTACTAAAAGTAAAGCTTATAGATGTTTCAATTTAAGACTAAAAAAGATCATTGAAAGTGCTCATGTTAAGATTGATGAAAATTTCATTGTTCAAGAAAGATATCATGATTAATCACCTATGATTGAAGAAGAACTGAGACCCTGTTGGTTCCTGGATAGCATTTTACACTCCATGAGATACCAATATGCCTATGACTGATATTAAGGATGGGTTAGTTCCAAATGTGAGAAATCTATAGGCAACTGGACCAACTATAGGGACAAGACTGCCCTCTTCACTTCTAGCTCTACAAAACCAAGGTGGGTACACCTAATCTAATGGTTTTAACTCTATTTATTATCTAATATTGGATCTTACAATAGATAACAGTGAGAAAGTACTAAGTAACAACCTATTACTCATTGACTCTCCATCACTGGGTAGAACAACTGTAAATGTAAATAAAAGTAAAATGATTGGTAATGATTTAATATTTTAGGATTACTAGATTCAAATCATTCCTCATGAAGCAAAGATAGGAAAATATAGATCAGTGCCCTATCCATTGGGAAAAGTATCAAAAAGATAGAATGAATACAAAGATACTTGGATAATATCAGGCCTCTAAACATAAATAAAAGCACCTCAACCCTTTGTTTCTTATAGAAAATCCTTGAATAGATTCTGTAAACATACATCCCACTCGGAGCAGTTTTTAATCCAATCCTAGATCAGAACTCAAAGCTAGACACATACATATAAACCCTAGAAAGACTTAAAGATTTATAGAATAAACTCAAAAGAGAGACAAAGATTTAAGATTTTGTATTAAGTATAACCTTGAATGTTGTATACATCATATTCTAGATAATGAACTTGCAAAATAGTAGCAACGACCTATACTTCTCTATTTCTTTTATAATAATGATAAAAATTACAATCCTCAACTGAGGGTTAGGGTTTTAGAATTTCTATCTTTTCAACTCTAGAACTTCTCAATGCCTAGAATGATCATGGAAAATCCTTTATATACAAGGAAATGCAACAAGCTACCGATCATTCTAGGGCTTTACAAAATTACTAACCTAAAAAACCTTTTCAACAACCTCAAAAATTTACAATAAATACATTGATGAAACAGATGAGATATTTTGATTAGGCAATTGGGATATTGGTAGATGAGCCACCTTTATTTTTGTCTTCAATGTTGTCCTTGGCTTTCTTTGACAAATTTGATCTACAACATCTCATTGTCCATTCTGTAATAAATGTCTTCATATATATTACCAACTTTTATATGACTCAAAAATATCTGTCTTTATTTGCTCTAGGAGGCTGGTGGAGTATTGACCTTTTGAACATGAGGTATGTACTGATATCTCCACCTATCATATACCTCTTCACTTGGGAACTCAAAATTGGCAAACTCAACCTTTTTCTTTGATAATTGTTCCCACTCATTTTCAATCTAGTAACCTTATGCTGAATATTGTCAAACATTGATTTAGCATTTATCAACAACTTGATAACACTACTAATAGAAAAAGTGCCACCTAGGACACCAGTCACCCTTTTTGACAAAAGTGCATCAATTTCTTCTCTCCATTGATGTGCTTCTTTAAATTTTCCTTTATCTATGAAAATGGTAGGAACCAGCTCATAGTTTGAAAGCATAAATTCAGCTTACAACATGCTTGATTTTTTGATGAAACTATCCAAAATGATCCCATACTATACCATTTTCTTGACAATCTAATGTATTGGTTTGATTAATGGATCAGGATCTTCATGTCCTTTTGACAACATACAAAATAACTTTACATTAGGAAACCTTTCAATCCACTTCTTCAAAATTGGTGACATCTCTATCTTCTCCTTATTCAAAGTTTCAAGTAATGAATATAACTTACTGGCATGACTATGGAGAATGGAGTGCTTTAAATCAATAGAAAACTGCATAATTGCATCTGTTATCTTTTCCTCATACTTTTGGTTTGATAAAGCTATGGCCTTTATATTTTCATCATTTTCTCTCTCAAGTTGCACTCTTATCTCTCTTAACTTATTTGTTTCTTCTGTCAATCTTTGCTTCTCCTAGGTAACCCTTGCACCCAAATTTGTCTCTAGGTAGGGAGATGGTGGTAGCTCAATTATTGGGCTTGAAGATGAAGCCACTATAGGCTTATTAGTAATCACCAACTAAGGAGACCTATGATCTAAGGGACCTGACAACTTTGCAATTAATTTTTTCTTCTGAATTAGCTCAACCTTGAGCTCATTGTAAGATTTAAGGACCATTTCAAATTTGAGTCTAAGCTCTTCTTTCTCTCTAGCATCCTTCTCTACCACCTTGGCATTGAATTTAATAGTCTCCAAAATCAAATCTGATGCCTCTACACCAGATGTCTCTCCTACCCTCTACACTAATAAACTGCCTAAATATCCTGTAGAGAGATCCTCTCTCTTTCCTCTATTTTCATCTCTATTCAAGGACCACATCACTAGGGTTGCATGATCTTTAGGGAAATTAATTCCTTTTGTAACCTATTTGTCCTACTTTGTTGTAGCAAGATTTTTCACTTTGCTCTTGCTAACCTGGTCAAAAACAATTGCATCAGCAATGTCCCATTCTGGCAGAATTAAGACCCCTGCAGTATGAACCATGGCCCTCCCTTCCTCTATAGTAATTTTCTCAAATTGTTTGACCATTTCTTCCTTGGTCTCATTCTCTATTTATATGATATCCCTCATAGGGGAATCCTCTTTTTTCTTCTCACATATCTCCTCAAATTGACTTATTTTCATCCTCCACAAAAATTGGGAGAATGCCCTAGTCTTGATAAACTTGTCATCAACAAGAAAAGAATCACTTGCTTGTTTCAAAATAGGGTCCACTTGCTTACCCTAAAAATCTTCAATTGAAAGATCCATAGCCACCTCTCTAGGTGCCTTCGACATCCCTTCCTGCAAGTCATCATTGAAAACAAAAATGTTTCCCTCATTTCTTAACTATACAAGTTGTTCTGCTACCCCATATTCATCTAACAGGATAGGGGATTGAGAAGGGGAATAAGCTTCCTCTCTTGGCTTTACCTCTTCATGTTTTTTCCTTTTTGAAGAGGGTCCTTGCACTACTGGATCATCAATGGGTAATTTCCCTCTTGAAGTGGATGGGATATCCTTACTTCTATGTTGTGGTGGCATGAGAACAGTTTAACCACTTCTCCTCTACATTGTATAGACTCCTCTTGGGATCAATTTCATATACATGGCCTGGCTCTAAATCTGCATAGCTCTCTCAGGGTCTATCTTTCTTACAGTATCCCTTTTTTCATTAACCGCATGCATGATACCCTCAAAATGTTCCATTAGGGCATCTACTTTCCTTGCCCATGGCTCAAAACATTTCAATGGGTCATAAGCTCTGTCAAAATTATGAATGAAGTCTAGAGTCTTCTTATAGATGACCCATTTCTCTTTCTTGATCTCTTGAGTTTGAAGTTCAAACTCATTCCTAATTACATCTACTGTAAAATTAAACTAATTCTCAATAAGAGCACATCTCACCTTATCTCTGAACACTCCTGAAAGGAAACCTTTTGTATCTGCACATTTGACCAATGTTGTTGTCATTCTATAGGGCTGCAAAACTTTGTTCAAATGCAATCATCCTCCTTTAGTAATCACATAATGATGTGCTATAGTTATATTAGGGAAGAAAGTTCCCCTTCCCTTTCCAGTGAGAGTGGTCTCCTTTAGGTCCCCAATCTGCCTCAAGATTTTGGCATATCCTAACTTCAATGGGACTTGATAGGGTATAATATATGGTGCCACTTTGCAACCATATATTCTGAAAACTATAGAAACTGGATATAAAACTATATCCCTAAAATTATGGACAATGGTGATGTCCTAACAATACTCCTTTAGCCTAATTAATCTTAGAAATTCTCTTGGGATCCTTGGATTGTCAAAAAATAGAAGAGTTCTAAGCCTAGAAGCAAAATCCCTATCAAATGCAATATAACTAGCATCAATTTTGTCCCATGACAGGGCTATAGTCCATAGTTGTAATGGAAGGGTTTCTCCAATCCTTTCTTTCACAATATTTATTGTTGAGCTGAAGAAATGTTCACCTTTGTATAGAAACATGTGCATAAGCATTGAGTACCACCCAAAAGGCCTACTAACCTTCATGTCCTTGATTCCCATCAATCCTTCATGAATTAAATTAGCAAAATGTGATGCAAAATAAAAAATCAACGCTAATTGGGGGTGTAGTGATTGTACCATCATGAACATGTATGGGACTGACATATGATTTTCTTCATCATGCCCTAGAATTAAGGTCAATGATTTATAGATGTCCTATGCTCTCTTACTGAACAAATCCAGCCTAAAAGGCTCTAGCGTGCTTGAACTGACAACACACATAGATCCAATTTCATCTAAGAATTGTCTTAGAGGCCTTGCCCTTAAATAATCTCTCTATGCCTCATAAATTTTTGTAAATTATGTAAATTCTATTCTTTCTATCCTGACAAAAAGATCATTTAATGAAAAAACCCCCCTAATCTCATCCTTTGTGATGCTGATCAGGTCTTTCTGATTTATGTCCTTGACACACTTTTTCACATGATCATAGCACTTAGCAATTTGAATCAATAGCTCAACATCCATGAAAACTCTAGGGACTATCAATCTCCCAATGTCAAATTGCCATATATTACTCAAGGGGGCACAGACATTTCTCTGTGAATAAGATGATTTAAACAAAGTAAGACCATTGTGCTTCTCACCCACCTTGGCATCTCTCATCCAATTCCCTCTGTCATGGAGACCATCTACAACAAAATCCCTAGGGTTTCTTGGAACCAGCTCTTTTAACCTAGCTACCCCATTATCTGAATGTGGGAGTAACTGCATCAAATCTTCAAAAATCCCTCTCTTGGTATACTCTATCTAACCAGACAAATTTCTCTTTTGTGGCATCTTAAAACTAGGGCTTTATAAAATAATATACGAATTCTCAAGAAAAACCTTAAAATTATCAACACAAAATCCTTCACAAATTCTTCACAGACCTCAAGCAATTCTTTAAATTCAAAAAATTAGACCTACTAGGAAACTCCAAATTCTTCACTTGAAATTGCCCAGAAAGAGAAATCTAATCGCCAGAGAGCTCATGAAAATGGTAAAGAGAAACAACGGTTGAATTATGATGTATAGTGTTGCCAACTGCTTAAAACTTATCCGCACATAACACATTAAATCTACCATTACTACAAAATTGGTGGCCTCAGTATTCACAGGACATGAAAATCATCACTAAGGAAAAATTTGAATTGTGACCATTGATATATCTCCATTTTGGTGCATCAGACGGTTGGCAAGTCAAACAACAAAGCCCTCTTTACTTTTTTGTAAGCTAGTTCTCAACCAATGAGAACATTTCAAAAATGCCATGTGAAGAAATAGATAACTTAACCTTACTCTACTCGGAGGGGATAGGTGTCACCTTGTTGCTAAAGCACTAACACAAAACTGTCAGAAAACCCAACTCAAGATATAACAATGACCGCTGATGCAATTTGATCGGATGATCACTATCTTTTAATAAAATCTTGGCCCCACTATTCACTTTAAAAAACCTTTGACAAATCAAGAAATGCCAAGTTGGACATGTCAATAGGCAGAAAAACTCATCTCATCCTTAGTGTCAGACACACTGGCAACCCTAACATGTCACCAATACCCTCGGCCAATCAAAAACAACCACATCATTAAAAAGTTCTAACGTAGAGGACCCACCGAATGATCCTCATCCTTAGACAAGATCAACGGTTGTCGCTATACCGCTAACCTTAAAAAGTGTGCAGCTTGTCCCAATGGTATAATGACAACCATGAGATCTTATTGTACTTTAACCATTTGGAAATATAGGCTCCACTATGACACATCAACAATCTGTCATGAATCAAAAAACTGCCACATCGCACAGAATTGACAACTGGGATTTCTAACATCATCATTCTAGTTTAGAAAAGTCTGACATCCACCACATCATAACTAATGTTGATCAATGAGAAATCACCACATCAATCCAACCTAGCACTCTGAGGACCCACCTACCATCTCATTTAATTTTACATCAGATGGTTGTCACTACACCGCGATGCTTAAATGATTATCATCTTGGTCCAATGGTATAACAATAGTCATTGGATCAATCTATCATTTATCTGCTAGAAAACCTTGAGGATAGGCCCGCTAAGATAGGTGGTGCCTTGTTGCTATATCACATGTCAGAGATTCTGATAGCAATTAGTCTTGCGAAACAATGACAACCACATAATTAAAAAGGGGTGATACTTAGGAAAAATTTAATCGAGGACTTAGGCCTTGTGGAAAATATTAAAAAGGGTCCCGATATCACAACCTAACCACTCAACACATGAAGTGATAAATAAAGGGGGTTAAATTAACACATGCTCATTTAGAGATTTTAGTGAACCAAAAAAAAGGTAATGCTAAAATATAACAAAGTCATAGCTCAACTAGGGCTCTCGTTAAAACTTAAGGTTTTCTAGCATGAAGACTAACCCTCAGACCCTGAAATAGGATTATTTTCAAAAATATTAGCATGGAGTTGAAAATTTTTTGTATAGTGATAAGAGTGTCTCATGTTTGGGGACATGTATCTCCTACAAATACAACGAGAAACTAGAATCTCCTGGTAGAGCAGACCAGAACAAAATTTTGACTAAAAAAATAGGGAACCATACACAAAAAACTCAAAACCACACCTATACAATGGCTCAAAAACTTTTAATAGAAATAAAATTTCAAGAATTGATCATGAACTGGCAATTCCATGAGCTCTCCTATTAAACACTTCAAAAGATAAGAATTTGTTCCCCATTTATTTTCAATGATATATGGTCCTAACCAAATGGGATCGAATTTCCCATGCTTGCCTTTGTCTTCTAGTCTTGCATTCCGCATCAAGACCATGTCTCCTTCTGTAAAATTTCTCTGAGTTGTCCTTCTATCATACAAGACTTTACATTGGGCCTGCATCCTCTCATTCTTATCATGTGCTTCATTTCTTACCTCATTGAGTTGAATCAGGTCATTCATTCTGACTATCATATCTTCCTCCACATCATCATCATATGCTTGAATGAATTGGTACATCTGTAAAAAATTATTTTGGGGCAATCTTGCATTGATCCCATATACTAATTCAAAAGGGGCACACCCTATTGCTTTCTTAATTGTAACCCTATCAGCCCATAAGGCTTGCAACAACTTGGAATCCTAGGCTTTCTTATTTTTATCTAGGACTCTTTTCAAAATTTTGACCAAACTCTTATTACTAGATTCTACCTAGCCATTACCCTGTGGATGAAATGGAGATGAATATGAGATTTTCATACCATTATTTTGATAGAAATCAACAAACTCATCAGACCTAAAACACATTGCATTATCCACAACTATGGATTATGGGCAACCAAATCTTGTCAGGATATTTTGCATCATAAAATCTGTCACCACTTTGCTAGTTGCTCTTCTTGTAGGGATTGCCTCAATCCACTTGGTGAAATAATCCATTGCTACCAGGATATAAGAGTGTCCACCACTGGATTTATTAGGAATTTCACCAATAAAATCTATACCCCATTTTTGGAAAGGAGCCTGAACAGAAACAGGTTTGAGAGGCAAATTTCCACCAAATTTTAATTTCCCAAAAAATCTTTGACAAGGATCACATCTTTTAACAAACTAATGAGTATCTTTGAAAAGTGAAGGCCACCAAAATCCTAACCTAATGATCTTATGGGATGTTGTCTTCGCCATATAGTGTCCCCCACAAATCCCATTATGCATTTCATCCATCAGAAGTTTAGCCTTATCTTGATCCACACATCTGAGCAAAACACCTCCATTACTTCTCCACCATAACTCACCATTTATAACTGCATACCTTGTAGATTGAAGCTTAATAGTTCTTTTCTTTTTGTCATCCAATTCAGGAGGTAAGACCATCTTTTGCAAATATTTGACAACGTCCTTGTACCACTCACAACAATCCATGTTACATATAAAAGGTCTTTGATCCTCTTCCAACATGTTTATCTAATTTGCATTTAGATTACTTTGGCCCATCAACTTTTCTAAACCCAATCCTCTTACCAACTTTGTAATGTGGATATCAATATTAAACTCTTGAATCCTATTAATCCACCTACATCTTCTTCCTGAAACCTCTTGTTGGACTAAAATGTCTTTGACTGCAACACTTGGAGCATAGGCAACCACTGTGGCTCCCACCAAATAGCATCTGAATGTTTTAATAGCCTTTACTAAAGAATAAGCTTTCTTCTCAATAATATCATAGTTCAATTCTATTTCCTGCAAAGTTTTGCTGAAAAAGGAAATAGGTTGTTCAAAAGCCTTAGCATTTTTCTATAACAGTACTACAACAATGGTATGGGCAAATGCAAAAGAGAAAATCTGCATTGGTTTATTATAGTCTGGTTTCTTTAAGACTGGGGCATGCTTTATGGATTTTTTGATATCATTAAAGGCTTGTATTTCTTCCATGTTCCACTCAATCTTTGCTGCTTTCTTCAACATTCTTGATATAGGAATACTAATTTATGAAAATTTTGTGATAAACCTTCTTAAAAAATTCACTTGTCCTAGAAAAGACTGAATCTCTTTGATGTTCTTTGGCAAAGACAATTTATCAATAGTGTGCACCCTTTCAGGATCTATCCTCACCCCATCCTTTGAAACAATATGTCCTAAAAGCTTTCCTTCTACCACACCAAAAGTACACTTCTTTGGGTTCAAAGAAACCCCATATCTAAAGCTCAAATGAAAATTTTCTCTAAGTGTTGGAAATGTTTTTCCTCCTTGGTTGAGAAAGTTGTCAAGTCATCTTGATATACCACCATAAATCTATCAATGAAATCTACAAAGGCCACATCCATAGCCCTTTGAAAAGTGGTGCCAGCATTAGTCAACCCAAAAGGCATTCTTTATGTCCCCCATGGGGTTGTGAATGCAATTTTAAATTGCTCTATGTCCTTAACCATAACTTGGTTGTAACCAAAAAATCCATCCATCATAGACATTAGTTCTAATCTAGTGACCTTTTGTAACATGCTCTCCATATTTGGTAATCCATAGTTATCTTTCAAAGAGTTTATGTTAAGATTCCTAAAATCTACACATAACCTAATATCACCATTTTTCTTTCTAACAGGCACCAAATTTGAAACCCAAGTGGAATGTCTAATAGGCTTGATTATTCCAGCAGCCATCATCTTTTTGAGTTCACCCTGCATTTTAGGGGCCAGGGTAGGGTTAACAGGTCTCAACTTTTGTCTAAAAGGCTTTGTTCCTTCTTTGAGTGGAATTTCATGTTGGAAAAGGTCCTCTCTATAGGCTTTAAGATCTTCATAGGACCAAGCAAAAACATGCCTAAATTTCTTGAGCAGGTCAATCAAACTTTTCCTAATTCTTGGGGATAGACATTTGCCAATATAAACCTTCTTAGGAACAAATTTTGTTGCTAAGTTTATTTCCTCAAGTTCATTGATTTTATCAGTATTAGCAGAGATGCCTTATCTTTATTATCAACTCCTCTTTCAAGAGAAACTAATCCTTTGGGAACTCTGTTTGATTTCAATTGTAAAACTTCCTTCCCAAAGATAACCTCTTTACCATCCACTGTATCAACATAAGCACTGAAATCCATTTCTTTATCACCAAAATGAGATTCACAATGGAGAAACC
This sequence comes from Chamaecyparis obtusa, assembly GCA_027943335.1. NCBI lineage: Eukaryota > Viridiplantae > Streptophyta > Pinopsida > Cupressales > Cupressaceae > Chamaecyparis > Chamaecyparis obtusa. The sequence continues at coordinate 49,045 of BSBK01010202.1, read as the reverse complement.
TTAATATATCCTAGTCATCAGAGAAAACTTTCCAATTATCTAGATTGTCAGGAATAGAAGGCCTAGCTTGTACCTCTATTTTAGAAACATCTGCAAATGTTACATCCTCTAGTCTAAGGGCTATATTAGCCAATAAATCTGCCATTCTATTCTGACCTCTTTCCATCCAACAAATATTAAAAGCATTAAAACTTTCAATCTCATCCCACACTGCATTCCTATACTGCTTTAATCTCTGATTTTTTGAAGTATACTTTGATCTAACTTGGGAGACAACTAATTTAGAATCCCCTATTACTTTCACACATTTTATGCCATGCCTTGATGCTAGTCTTAAACCTATCAATAGGGCCTCATATTCTGCAACATTATTTGTGCATGAGAATAGCAAAGAAAAGAAAAATTCAAAAGTTTTACCATTAGGAGAAATGAGTAATATTTTAGGTCCAAACCCCTCCTTGCTATTTGCACCATCAAAATACATAGTCTAGAGACTATCAAGATCAGTCCATCCCTCCTGAATTTTTGATCTGTGGGTAGCTTCAACACCTTCCTCTATTTCCTTATCTTGGACCTTGAAGGCATTAATATCAGTATCAAGGAAACAATTCATGGTATCTTCTTCTTCTTCTTCTTCAATCATGTGTGGAGATCTAGATTCCATAGTGACCTTGATACTCTATCCTTCCAAATTAAAAGTGGCAAATGACAAGTCACACTGTATGTTGCCTCCCATGGAAGGACTCCATTTTCTTGATAGTAACATCCCATACTAGGGAGGAATATCCACTACCAAGACACTCATGGTCAATAGTGTATTGGGGTATGCAACTAATTTGTAAGGGAGGGCCTTGATAGTACCAACAACTAGTACTTCTCTTGAATCCATTACTTGAAATATACCATGAGGTGTGTCCACCTTCAATCCCAAAGATTTCATAACCTCAGTAGGCATAACAGTATTTGATGCTCCAGAATCAATCATGCAATTTTTAGCAACTTTCCATTTATCTGCAGAGTCAAGAAAAAAGGATCAATTGTTCCTGCTGTAGTGCTAACAACATTTGTATCCAAATAAATTTGAGGAATTTCAGAGACAATCTCCTCACTATAATTTCCATCTTCATCATTCATAGTTTCTATTTGTTTCTCAGTTCCCTCTATTTTCTGAGGGTCCATAGATACCACACCATTTACCCAATTTAGAGCCTTTTCCTTATGTTCCTCTATTCTCATCATTTCTAATAATAGAACCTTGACAATAATCTGAGACAAAAATTTGCTCATATCAATTGGGACATATTTTGAATCAAAGACATCAGGTTTTGAATTTGCAACTTCTTTATCAATTTCCTGAATGGGTATATCTACAGTTTTTTTATTTTGGACTTCATTCCCTTTCTTCAAAACTGGCACAACATCAATAGTGGGTTTGGGCTTTACCTTATAGACAATGTTAGGTTTGACATTTTTCTTTATTTTGATTTTGTCAACAACATTGGTATCCTTAGGCTTGTCTTGTGATACTTTTACATCTTTATCTGTTTTCTTGATAAAAATTCCAGCAGGCTTCTAACTTGAATCACCAACAACTCTATTTCTCAAGTTATAATTTACTTTTTCCTGAGTAACCATATTGGCTGTTATCAAGGAAATATCCTCATCAAAAGGCCTTCTTAAAGTAGTTGTTTCTTCATTCCTTTGAACATTACATTGGACAAAATCTATTTCAACATCTTCATTATCTGAAAAAACCTGCTAATGATATGATTTAGTTCCAGCCTAAAAATTAAGAAAATCCTAATTTTCATCCTCTTCAACAAAGTCATTTTCATCCTAGACATGGGAAGAAATCATCCCACACCCCTGATCATCATAAGGTTGGTCCTCATTACATTCTTGCTCTTCTTGTGAAGAGACATTCTGAGATATGACACAATAATTAGGATCATGTGGAGACTGGAAAGCAATACACCATGGGACCTCTTCCACCACATTCATTGAATTTCCCTGCAATGGATCAAGGGTCCTATCATTTGGCTTATCCCTTTTATTAGGAAGCATAGGCTTCCCATCTTTCCACTGAGTATTATATGGGTAGTTCTGCATTCTTGGCAATTTGTTGAAATTATTAAAGGGGGGCTTATCTCCTCCTATAATTTTATTGTTTCTATTTTCACTAGGCTTTAGATCTTTTATTTCTTTTAAAATATTCTTTAGGCTTTCATCATCCTTAGGTTTAACACCTTGAGGTTTTCCCGGATCCTTTCTATTCAACAATGGTGATTTGTCATCTTCCCTTCTTCCTAACTTTCTTGAGATTCTTCGGTTTCTCTCTATGTTCACAGCTAGCTTGTAACCTTCAACAAGACTCCTTGGATTTTTGTCCCTCAAAAGGTAACCCATATTTGAGTCAAAAGCATTTAGATATGTGACAAGGCACACCCTATCATCTACTCTGATAACTTGGAGGAGCTTATGCATGGCCTTTTGGAATCTGACATTAAACTCAATAACATCCTCATTGAAATTCTTTTTTATGTTATTGAATTCATTTAGCATAAAACCCTCATGAGTTTTGTCACCATACTATTCCTTGAAACAATGTCTAAGCTAATCCCATGATCCTATGCTACCATGTGGCAAAGCCCTAAACCAATCCCTTGAATCCTCTGTTAGAGATTGTACAAATAACTTCATTATAACATCATCTGGCACAATGTTATAATCATCAATCACATCAATAAAAATTTTTAAGTTCTCTTCACAAGTAACAACATTACTTCTAGTAAACTTAGGGAGCTTCTTCCTAATCTCTTCAGGGATAGGGTTAGGATACCCAGGGATGCTAGTGAAAACCAATTGCTTACATCTTTCATGTACAGTACCTGTGTTAAAAATACCAGCACCCTGAGATGTGGAAGCATTAGTATTTGTAGTCGCAGGAATTTTAAGTCCACCTAGTGGGGGAACATTGGCTGTCTAATTTGCTAAATTTGTGACATTTTCTCCTTGTGTCATAGTAGAACTAGCAAAATTTGTGGGTCCTATAGACCTTCTAAGAAAATCAATCTTCCTTTTCATTTCTAATGTGGCAGCTTCTAATTCTTCCTTTTCAAGTTCCTTAGCTAGCATTTCCTATTCCCTTTTGGCCTTTTCAAGGTCTGCCTCCAATCTTAGATTGGAATCTATGGGAAGTTTTGGGACTAAAGGCTCTTTAATTGAAATGCCCACTACCTTCTACTTTCCCTTATCATTTGGATCCCTTGTTTCAAAATTCTGATGGACAACAGGCAGCTCATTTGTCTGTTCAAGAATGGGAACATAATTTATAGCCTCTAAATCTAACAGTTGCCTTCTTAATTGGTCATCCCTTATCATAGCATGTCTAACCTTCTCTTCCTTTTCATTTTCTCTCTTCTACCTAATGGCTTCTTGTTCATGAATTCTTATTTCCAATTCATATGCTTCCTCAAATATTTCCTTAGAATCAGGCAAAGTCATTTCAGACTCAGCTTGTTGTGCTTGGGGCTTTTCTTGTTGATCTTGAGCCTCATGGAGGCCTTGGGGAGATGATGAACCAAGGGTGAAAGTTGGAACAAAGTCTTGCCCACCCCTTCTTTTACTTCTAGACCTTCTCTCCCCCCCATGCCATCTATTTGGGACTATTTTCCTATTATGGTGTAATCTTTCACCCTCCCTCTCTATAGGGGAATAATAATCCTCATACTAGTTTAGGCCTAGATCAACTGCTGCTTCCTCATATTCTGAGGCATTTCCTTCCTAACCGAGAGGAGAAAGACCCTCTTGTCTTGAGTTTCCCTTTTGTTTCCAAGTAAGAGACATGTTACTGACACTTTTTTCACTCCTACCCTGGCCTCATCTAGATGTGACAGGAAGCTCGCCTTGCAAAATTTCTTCTAGGTGTTCCTTCCTCCAAGACCTTGTATTTTTGTAACTCATAATGATATAGTGATAATAATTAAAACACTAGTATAGAGATGTTTTAGAGTCACCACCCAAGCTATATGGGATTATCTATGATTTTATAAATTAGGAAGGGTGGGCAAAAGGAAAGAGTTAACTCTATAATCAAAGGTAACTAACTGGTTTTGACAATAAGTAGGCCAGCAGTCAAGCTCAACTTGTACTTACGTTATTGTATACAAATGTTTAAAACTTAGAGATATCTATAGATTGAAATAGGTAGGTTAGGAGTCCAGCTCAACTTGAAACCTCCACTATTTGTTTCTGATCACAATCTCTATTCCTCAGCAGAGTCACCATTTTGTTGGTTCCTAGATAGGATTTTACACTCCATGAGATACCAATATGCCTATGACTGATATTAAGGATGGGTTAGTTCCAAATGTGAGAAATCCATAGGCAACTGCACCAACTATAGGGACAAGACTGCTCTCTTCACTTCTGGCTCTACAAAACCAAGGCGGGTACACCTGATCCAATGGTTTTAACTCTATTTCTTATCTAATATTAGATCTTACAATAGATAATAGTGAGAAAGTACTAAGTAACAACCTATTACTCATTGACTCTCCATCATTGGGTAGAAAAACTATAAATGTAAATAAAAGTAAAATGACTGGTAATGATTTAATATTTTAGGATTACTAGATTCAAATCATTCCTCACGAAGAAAAGATAGGAAAATATAGATCAGTGCCCTATCCATTGGGAAAAGTATTAGAAAGATAGAATGAATACAAAGATACTTGGATAATATCAGGGATCTAAACATAAATACAAACACCTCAACTCTTTGCTGGTCATAGAAAATCCTTGAATAGATTCAGTAAACATACATCCCACTCAGAGCAATATTTAATCAAATCCTAGATCAAAACTCAAAGCTAGACAAATACATATAAATCCCAAAAAGACTTAACGATTTATAGAATAAACACAAAGGAGAGACAAAGATTTAAGATTTTGTATTAAGTATAACCTTGAACATTGTATACATCATATTCTGGATAATGAGCTTGAAAAATAGCAGCAATGACCTGTACTTCTCTATTTATTTGATAATAAGGATAAAAATTACAATCCTCAACTGAGGGTTAGGGTTTCAGAATTTCTATCTTTTCAACTCCTGAACTTCTCAATGCCTAGAATGATCATGGAAAATCCTTTATATACAAGGAAATGCAACAAGCTAACGATCATTCTAGGGCTTTACAAAATTACTAACCTAAAAAACCTTTTCAACAACCTCAAAAATTTACAATAAATACATTGATGAAACAGATGAGATATTTTGATCAGGCAATTGGGATATTGGCAGATGAGTCACCTTTCTTTTTGTCTTCAATGTTGTCCTTGGCTTTCTTTGAAAAATTTGATCTGCAACATCTCGTTGTCCATCTTGTAATAAATGTCTTCATATATCTTACCAACTTTTATATGACTCAAAAATATCTCTCTTTATTCGCTCTAGGAGGCTGGTGGAGTATTGACCTTTTGAACATGAGGTATGTACTGATACCTCCACCTATCATGTACCTCTTCACTTGGGAACTCAAAATTGGTAAACTTAGCCTTTTTCTTTGATAATTGTTCGCACTCATTTTCAATCTGAGTAACCTTATGCTGAATATTGTCAAACATTGATTTAGCATTTATCAACAACTTGATAACACTACTCATAGAAAAAGTGCCACCTAGGACACCAGTCACCCTTTTTGACAAAAGTGCATCAATTTCTTCTCTCCATTGATGTGCTTCTTTAAATTTTCATTTATCTGTGAAAATGGTAGGAACCAGCTCATAGTTTGAAAGCATCAATTTAGCTTTCAACATGCTTGATTTTCTGATGAAACTATCCAAAATGATCCCATACTGTACCATTTTCTTGACAATCTGATGTACTGGTTTGATTAATGGATCAGGATCTTCTTGTCCTTTTGACAACATACAAAATAACTTTACATTAGGAAACCTTTCAATCCACTTCTTCAAAATTGGTGACATATTTGTCTTCTCCTTATTCAAAGTTTCAAGTAATGAATATAACTTACTGGCATGACTATGGAGAATGGAGGGCTTTAAATCAATACCAAACTGCATAATTGCATCTGTTATCTTTTCCTCATACTTTTGGTTTGCTAAAGTTGTGGCCTTTATATTTTCATCCTTTTCTCTCTCAAGTTGCACTCTTATCTCTCTCAACTTATTTGTTTCTTCTGTCAATCTTTGCTTCTCCTAGGTAACCCTTGCATCCAAATTTTTCTCTAGGTAGGGAGATGGTGGTAGCTCAATTATTGGGCTTGAAGATGAAGCCACTACAGGCTTATCAGAAATCACCAACTAAGGAGACCTATGATCTAAGGGCCCTGAAAACTGTGCAATTAGTTTGTCCTTCTGAATTAGCTCAACCTTGAGCTCATTGTAAGATTTAAGGACCATTTCAAATTTGAGCCTAAGCTCTTCTTTCTCTCTGGAATCCTTCTCTGCCACTTTGGCATTAAATTTAGCAGTCTCCAAAATCAAATCTGATGCCTCTACACCAGATGTCTCTTCTACCCTCTGCACTAATAAACTGCATGAATATCCTGTAGAGAGATCTCCTCTCTTTCCTATGTTTTCATCTCTATTCAAGGACCACATCACTAGTGCTACATGATCTTTAGAGAAATAAATTCCTTTTGTAGCTTGTTTGGCCTACTCTGCTATAGCAAGAGTTTTCACTTTGCCCTTTCTAACTTGGTCAAAAACAATTGCATCAGCAATGTCCCATTCTTGCAGAATTAAGACACCTATAGTATGAACCATGGCCCTCCCTTCCTCTATAGTAATTTTCTCAAATTGTTTGACCATTTTTGCCTTGGTCTCATTCTCTATTTCTATGATATCCCTAGCAAGGGACTCCTCTTTTTTCTTCTCACATATCTCCTTAAATTGACTTATTTTCATCCTCCACAGAAATTGGGAGAATGCCCTAGTCTTGATAAACTTGTCATCAACAAGAAAAGAATCACTTGCTTGTTTCAAAATAGGGTCTATCTACTTACCCTCAAACTCTTCAATTGAAAGATCCATAGCCACCTCCCTAGGTTCCTCTGGCATCCCTTTTTGCAAATCATCATTGGAAACAAAAATGTTTCCCTCATTTCTCAACTGTACAAGTTGTTCTACTACCCCATATTCATCTAACTGGATAGGTGATTGAGAAGGGGAATAAGCTTCCTCTCCTAGCTTTATCTCTTCTTGTTTTTTCCTTTTTGGAGAGGGTCCTTGCACTGCTAGATCATCAATGGGTCTTTTCCCTCTTGAAGTGGAGGGGATATCCTTACTTCTATGTTGTGGTGGCACCAGAATAGTGTAACCACTTCTCCTCTGCAATGTATAGACTCCTCTTGGGGTCAATTTCATATACTTGGGCTGGCTCAAAATTTTCATAGCCCTCTCAGGGTCTATCTTGCTTATAGTAGCCCTTTTTTCATTAACCACATGCATGATACCCTCAAAATGTTCCATTAGGGCATCTACTTTCCTCGCGCATGGCTCAAAACCTTTCAATGGGTCATAAGCTCTATCAAAATTCTAAATGAAGTCTAGAGTCTTCTTATAGATGACCTATTTCTCTTTCTTGATGTCTTGAGTTTGAAGGTCAAACTCATTCCTAATTACATCTTTTGGAAAATTAAACTAATTCTCAATAAGAGCACATCTCACCTTATCTCTGAACATTCCTGAAAGGAAACCTTATGTATTTGCACATCTGACCACTATTGTTGTCATTTTGTAGGGCTGCAAAACCTTGTTCAAATGCACCCATCCTCCTTTAGTAATCACATACTGATGTGCTATAGTTATATCAGGGAAGAAAGTTCCCCTTCCCTTTCCAGTGAGAGTGGTCTCCTTTAGGTCCCCAATCTGCCTCAAGATTTTAGCATATCCTAACTTCAATGGGACCTGATAGGGTAGAATATATGGAACCACTTTGCAACCATATATTCTAAAAACTATAGAAACTGGATATAAAACTATATCCCTAAAATTATGGACAATGGTGATGTCCTAACAATACTCCTTTGGCCTAATTAATCTTAGCAATTCTCTTGGGATCCTTGGATTGTCAAAAAATAGAAGAGTTTTAAGCCTAGAAGCAAAATCCCTATCAAATGCAATATAACTAGCATCAATTCTATCCCATGATAGGGTTGTAGTCCATAGTTGCACTGGGAGGGTTTGTCCATTCCTCTCTTTCACAATATTTATTGTTGAGCTAAAGAAATGCTCACCTTTGTATAGGAACATGTGCATAAGCATTGAGTACCACCCAAAAGGCCTACTAACCTTCATTTCCTTGATTCCCATCAACCCTTCATGAATCAAATCAACTAAATGAGATGCAAAATAAAAAATCAATGCTAATTGGGGATGCAGTGATTGTACCATCATGAACATGTATGGGACTAGCATATGAGTTGCTTCATCATGCCCTACAATTAGGGTCAATGATTTATAGACCTCCTGTGCTCTCTTACCGAACAAATCCAGCCTAAAAGGCTCTGGCGTGCTTGAACTGACAACACACATAGATCCAATTTCATCTAAGAATTGCCTTAGAGGCCCTACCCTTAAATAATCTCTCTGTGCCTCATAAATTTCTATAAATTATGTAAAGTCTATCCTTTCTAACCTGACAAAAATATCATTTAATGAAAAAACCTCCCTAATCTCATCCTCTGTGATGTTGATCAGGTCTTTCCCATTTATGTCCTTGACACACTTTGTCACAGGATTGTAGCAATTAGCAATTTGAATCAATAGCTTAGCATCCATGAAAATGCCAGGGACTATCAATCTCCCAATGTCAAATTTCCATATATTACTCAAGGGGGCACAAACATTTCTCTATGAATAAGCTGATTTAAACAAAGTAAGACCATTGTGCTTCTTTCCCACCTTGGCATCTCTCATCCAATTCCCTCTATCATGGAGACCATCTGTAACAGAATCCCTAGGGTTTCTTTGAACCAGCTCTTTTAACGTAGCTACCCCATTATTTGAATGTGGGAGTAACTACATCAAATCTTCAAAAATCCATCTCTTGGTATACTCTGTTTGACCAAACAAATTTCTCTTTGGTGGCATCTTAAAACTAGGGCTTTATAAAATAATATACAAATTCTCCAGAAAAACCCTAAAATTATCAACACAAAATCCTTCACAAATTCTTCGCAGACCTCAAGCAATTCTTTAAATTCAAAAAATTAGACCTACTAGGCACCTGCAAATTCTTCGCTTGAAATCACCCAGAAAGAGAAATCTAATTGCCAGAGAGCTCATAAAAATGGTAAAGAGAAACAACGGTTGAATTATGATGTATAGTGTTGCCAACTACTTACAACTTATCCACATGTAACAAATTAAATCCACCATTACTGCAAAATTGGTGGCCTCAGTATTCACAGGACATGAAAATTATCACTAAGAAAAAATTTGAATTGTGACCATTGATATATCTCCATTTCGGCGCATCGGACAGTTGGCAAGTCAAACAGCAAAGCCCTCTTTACTTTTTCGTAAGCTAGTTCTCGGCTAAAGTGCTAACCCAAAACTATCAAAAAAACCAACTCAAGATATAATGATGACCATTGATGCAATTTGATCAGACGATCGCTATCTTTTAATAAAATCTTGGCCGCACTGTTCACTTTAAAAAACCTTTGACAAATCAAGAAATGCCAAGTCAGACATGTCAGCAGCTAGAAAACCCCACCTTATCCTTGGTGTTAGACACACTAGCAACCCTAACATGTCACCAATACCCTCAACCAATCAAAAAGAACCACATCATTAAAAATTTCTGATGCAGAGGACCCACCAAACGATCCTCATCCTTAGACAAGATCAACGGTTGTCTCTATACCGCTAACCTTAAAAAGTGTGCAGCTTGTCCCAATGGTATAATGACAACCGTGATATCTTATTGTACTTTAACCATCCAAAAATATAGGCCCCACCGTGACACATCAACAATCTTTCATGAATAAAAAAACTATCACGTCACATAGAACTAACAAGTGGGATTTCTGACATCATCATTCTAGTTCAAAAAAGTTTGACATCTACTACATCATAATTTACATTGATCAATGAGAAACCACCACGTCAATCCAACCTAGCACTCTGAGGACCCACCTACCATCTCATTTACTTTTGCATCAGATGGTTGTCGCTACACCGTGATGCTTAAATGATTATTATCTTGGTCCAACTGTATAACGACAGTCGTTGGATCAATTTGTCATTTATTTACCAGCAAACCTTGAGGATGGGCCCGCCGGGATAGGTGGTCCCTTGTCACTATATCGTATGTCAGATATTCTGACAACAAATAGTCTTGTGAAACAACAACAACCACACAATTAAAAAGGGGTGATACTTAGGAAAAATTTAATCAGAGACTTAGGCTTTGTGGCAAATATTAAAAAGGGTCCCAATATCACAACCTAACCACTCAACACATGAAGTGATAAATAAAGGGGGTTACATTAACACGTGCTCATTTAGAGATTTTAGTGAACCAAAAAAAGGTAACACTAAAATATAACAAAGTCACAACTCAACTAGGGCTCTTATTAAAACTTAGGGTTTTCTAGCATGATGACTAACCCTCAGACCCTCAAATAGGATTATTTTCAAAAATATTAGCATGGAGCTGAAAAAATTTTGTACAGTGATAACAAACCCTCCACTAGTGAGATAGTTATTGAAGAAATGTTTGACAGCATTGATGTGTTATTCAATTACCCTGAGACAATTCAAGAAGAAATACCTAAAGATGATGAGTCAGCATCATCTAAGGTTCCAAAGTTTACATCTAGAAACCATTCCAAGGAAGTCATCATTGGATATCAGAGCGGCAATGTCTTAGCAAGATCACGAGAAAAGAACTTGGCTAGTAGTGAAGCGGTATGTTTAAGATGCTTGTAATGATTCAGATTGGCATGATGGTATGAAAGAAGAACTTGATTAGATTATTAAGAATGACACTTGGGAACTGGTCCCAAGATCTAGTGATAAAAATGTGATTGGAACAAAGTGGATATTCAGAAACAAAATGAATGAAGATGGTACAGTTCTAAGAAACAAAGCAAGGTTAGTATGTAAAGAATATGCACAAAGAGAAGGCATTGATTATTCAAACACATTTGCACCTGTGAGAAGATTAGAATCCATTAAGTTATTTTTAGCTTATGCTACAGTCAAAAACTTCAAAGTTTATCAAATGGATGTCAAGTCAGCATTCCTAAATGGAGATTTGAAAGAAGAAGTATACATTGAACAACTAGAAGGATTCACTTTATCAGATAGACCTCATATGGTATGCAGATTGAAGATGGATCTCTATTGACTTAAGCAAGCCCCTAGAGCATGGTATGAAAGACTAGATGGGTATCTAACAAAGATTGGATTCAAGAAAGGAGTAGCAGACTATAATCTATTCATAAGAGAGACATCTAAAGGTTTGTTACTTGTAGCTATATTTGTTGATGATATTATCTTTGGAGGTAATGAAAAACTTAGTGCTGAATTTTCTCACAAGATGCAAAATGAATTTGAGATGAGTATGATTGGTCCTATCAAATACTTTTTAGGATTGAATGTTCAACAGATAGAGAAAGGCATTTTTATTAATCAGTCCAAGTATGTGAAAGAAATATTAAAGAAATTCAAGATGGATAATTGCAAGCCAGTAGGGACTCCTATGATTACTGGATGCAAGCTTATAAAAAAAGATGACTCACCTATAGTAGACATAACATTGTACAAGTCTATGATTGGAAAACTTATCTATCTTACACAGACTAGACCTAATATTTCCAATGCAGTCAGCATAGTTGAAAGATTTGTAGCAGAGCCTAAACAAAGTCATCTCATGGCAGTAAAAAGGATATTTAGATACTTGCAAGGTACTATAGACTATGGTCTATGGTATCCTAATTCAGAAAATGTTGAGCTTCATGTGTACACTAATGTTGATTGGGCAGGATGCGTTGATGACAGAAAGAGTACATTAGGAGGAGTAGTGTTTCTTAGTGATAGATTTGTTACTTGGAAAAGAAAGAAACAAAATTATATTACTCAATCAATAGCAGAAGTAGAGTATGTTGTAGTAGCCTTGAATTATTCTATAATTGTTTGGATCAAGTAGATGATAAAGGATTTTGGAATTCAGATTGATTATCCTAGTGTTATTCATTGTGATAACACTAGAACTATCAATATGTCAAAGAACCCTATGATGCATACAAAGACAAAACACATTGAGATCAAGTATCACTTCCTAAGAGAGAAAGTGGTAGAGAAAGAAGTCAAGTTGGACTATGTGAACACTAAAGATCAGTTGGAAGATATTTTCACAAAGCCCTTGCCAAAGGATACTTTTGAGTATCTCAGGGAGAAGTTGGGAGTAATTCCCTTCCTTTCTTCTTCTTAGAAAGAAGAAGGAAAGGCATCAGTCCTTAGGGACTGATGGAAGGTTGACTACTCTACTTTAGGAGTAGTATCGGTGCTTAAAATGAATGGTGCCCTTTGCCATTGATGTCAAAGGGGGAGTATTATAGAGTCATGAAAAACATAAGCAAAAAGAAGGAGTAATATACTAAGGGGAAGCAGTATTCAGCAGCAGATGGATGATTCATCTTTGGGGTAGTTTTGAAGAGGAAATGGAGAATGTTATAAAAGAAATGTTCATTTGGGTTGGTGGTGGTTTTTCATTCCACATGTTGCCATCAATGCCAAAGGGGGAGATTGTTGGAGATTTTCCAGTAGGCCAGTACTGATCGTATGTTTGTTAATGATGACAACATATGGAAAGTAGCATGAGTGGAAGTCTTATATAGTGAGATTTTAGTATATGTAGCATGGACATGATATCATAGGCGTGGAGGTTAATTGTTAGTACAAAAATTTATATAGAAGCTTATATCAGTAGTGTTCCTAACAGAGTAATAGACAGTGTTCTAAATATGGTTGTCTGTATAGTTGTTATGAAGCCTTTCACCCTTGGATATGTGATGGAGACATCTTAGTGATGTTCCATTCATCAATGCATAGTATGATATTTAGTAGAAGTGAAGTTATGCAGTCGCTATTCATCAGTAGCAATTTCATGTGTTTATTCAGAAGAGCTGATAGAGATTTTATTAGTTCTGGAGTTGCGACTATCTTGTTGATATGCACCCTTGGATTTAAGCTTGGAGAAGATTTAGCTATGTTTAGATAAGAGTGCACAAATTAATTTAGCTTGAAGTGAAAGATCTAGTTATTTTGGTAGAGTCGACAGTGTGTAGCATGCGTCTATAATTATCTTATTTAGACAGGTCCCAGAATGTGTTGTGTCCATAGAAGATCCGACAGAATGTTTATATAAAATTTTTATGGTTTTTCTAATATGATTTCAAGGTGGTTCTAACAGGCCAACTTGATTATATCATTTAGAGAGAAGATACTTATAGGTAGTCATTTGTGATTTCTGAAGTGTGGTTCATTTTTGAGAAAGCAGAGTAGAGTGTGTGAAGTGTTGAACCATTAGAAGAAGGTCTATGTGACCAAGTGAAGTATGTGTTCTATTCATTGGAACTGATCTAGATAGTAGGTCTAAGTGTAGTTCACCAAGATCCAGATATAGTGTGTATCTGATAAAATGAAGGTTGTAGCCTTCACCCCTTTGAGTAGTGAGCTCTTGGATAGTGCATCCTCTCCCCTAACAGGGACAATTGTAAAAGACTCCTAATAGGGTCTGACCCTTGACCAGGTCTACTATACTAAATATATTGTAAAGAAACTCCTAATAGGGTTAAGGACCTTCGAGCAAGGATCATAATACACTCGTATAAAATATTAGTGGGTGTCAATTCCCAATGGGGTTTTTACCTATTTGGGTCTCCCCGTAACCAAAATATTGGTGTTGTGTTCAAGTGTTCTTTCATTGTGTTTATGCTTTATGTTTAAGTATACTTAATTGGATAAAGAATTGAGTCTTGTAGATAATTGATTCACCACCTGCCCCCCCCCCCCCCCCCCCCTCTTAGTTATCTCATGGGACTATTCCTAACATATTCATTATATTATAATGACTAATATAGATTGGGCATCATAGGGAAATAATGGTTGTAGATACTTTAGTTGGGTCGATAAAAACTCATCTGCATCCATTCACCCATCTCCACTTATTCGCAATGAAGTATTTGAGTGCAAAACATGTCAGGCTAGGCCAAATGCTGAAATTATATTTTTACGATGCCTTCTCTGTATTGTAATCGCATATCTTTGTTGTGACCATATGTAGAGATGAGCTTAGGAATTAGTCAGTTTAGTATTTTCATATTGTAACTAATATTTTAATATGGATATGGCGTAACTTCTTTTTGCCTCAAGTGTGCATATATATGTTTACATCTTTTTTTACAATAATTTTCATGTTTATGGATCATGTGAGCCCCAATCTGCTATCAATCATGGGATTTAACATATAGTGGTTTCTTGGTTATCAAAATAGTGACAACACTCATAGGCGGTTGGATAATGTCTAATCTAATCCAAGCACACTAGCATGAGGTACATGAGCTATATATATATATATATATATATATATAGAGAGAGAGAGAGAGAGAGGAGGAGGAGAATGAAGGAGATATTGATGCTCCACTTAGCCATTACCTTAGATAAACAAGCAAGAAACCAAAAAAGAAATGATTATTTAATTAACATTTTTTTCTAATGAAAGAACGTTGTCTTAATGGATGTAATTTTGTACTAGTAAATGTTGATGAATGATGTGTTAATGAATTATTCATGAATTTTGTGTTAGTACAAAATTACATCCATTAAGACAATGTTCTTTCATTAGCAAAAAATGTGAATTACAATCATTTATTTTTTGGTTTCTTGCTCATTTTTCTAAGATAATGGCTAAGTAGAGCATCAATATCCTCATCATTCCCTCTCTCTCTCTCTCTCTCTCTCTCTCTCTCTCTCTCTCTCTCTCTCTCTCTCTCTTTCTCTCTCTCTCTCCTACTAGTCCTTTGGCATGTATTAAATAGAATAGAATTTTCAGCATATTATTATCATTCTATTTCTTTTTGTAAACATGCCAAAGACTATGTTAGGCTGATAAAATATGGGGATTATCTTTACTACTACAAATCTTTGAAGGTTGCTACACTTGGACGGATGTGTACCATTGTTAAGAGAATTGGACTGAGTTTGGCTTACCTTGAATAGGTGAGGCAAGAGTTCTTAATTGATGGTGAAAAATTTTGGTAAAAAATGAGGTTTTATTTGTTTTTCTATATTTTCTTGTTGTTTCTTTTCCATTTCTACAATATGGACATGTACTTTTCTTTGAGCACTATGCTTTATGTTGTGGGATACAAGGTAGAGCCATTAGGCCTCTGTGACAGTCTGAAGCTATTTAGCCTATTGATACCCTTGGTATTTTGGACCACCCCTTGGAGGACATGAACACCATAGAGATGCTCAATATTATTACCTTGGCTCATTTGAAGGCAATTTTTTTATTTTTCCTTGATGTTTTGGGGTCTTGTGGTTATAGTATTTTGCAACAGGTAGCTTTGTTTCACAAAATAAAACCTATGTTTTCCAATAAGCCTCTTATTGTAGTTTTTAATAAGATTGATTTGCAGCAACTAGAGACTACTCTACAAGCTTGAAGAAGTGGTATATTTTGGTTAAAATGAAGAGTGGAAATAAGATGATATTCCTAAGATAATGGATGGACACAATGTTGCAAAATTTATTGATCCAGATATATTGTAGAGGCTTGAAGAACTAGAGAGGGAAGAAGGGCTCTTTGCCTCAAGTGCACATATATATGGTTTAC
This sequence comes from Chamaecyparis obtusa, assembly GCA_027943335.1. Lineage (NCBI taxonomy): Eukaryota > Viridiplantae > Streptophyta > Pinopsida > Cupressales > Cupressaceae > Chamaecyparis > Chamaecyparis obtusa. The sequence goes on along the minus strand of BSBK01010202.1, from coordinate 33,165 downwards.
ATCATTTTTTTAAATAATTCTTCATGTTTATGGATCAGGTGAGCCCCAATCTGTTATCAATCACATGATTTAATGTATAGTGTTTTCTTGGTTATTCCTTTTGTTCCTTGATGCATTAATTCGACCACACTCACTCCACTTCACATGGATGTATTTTAAATAAAATCTTAAGTCTAATATAAACTGACTATAACTACTAACTAACCTTATAAAATAACAATAGCTAAGAATGATCGCTTGCCAACATCTACTGAATACAAGGTCCTTGAGAGATCAATCAATCAGGATGAGTGGATGAGGATGATGAGATGGGAGAAGTGGATTTGAATCCTAATGAAAAGGAAGCTCTACTTGTAATTAGGAAGAAGAAGATGCTTATCATCGAACATAGATTTAAGAAGAGTACTATAGAGAGAAGGCCTACTATACCAAGGAATATGGCTTAAAAAGAATGTGAAGACATCTTTCTACCCTAGGCTTGGATCCTTTGAAAATTAGCTTGATAATAAATTAAGCAGATGAGAGATGAGCAATTAGCTTCCCAAGAAAACTCTCATAAATAAACTGTGTGTACCCCAACTCCTATGCCTTCTGTGCATACCTAAATGATATATTTGAAACAAGGGTAAATTTAGCCTTACCCTTGTTGTTTCAAATATATAATTTGGGTACGCACAGGGGGCACATGAATTTGGGTACACATAGTTCATTTATGGGATTTTTCTTAGGAAGCTAATTTCTCATCTGTCATCTACATTATTATGAAGCTAATTGTTGAAGGATCCAAACTTAGGCTAGAAAGATGTCTTCCCAAACACATTTAAAACATGCACATAAACATGACAACTGAGAAACATAAATGTAGATTTCACAATAGCTAAGAAACATAATTATAGGCATCACGGTCATAATTTTTTAGAAACAATGTAATTGAGCTGTATATCCAAGTGATGGAGAGAAACTTCTGCAACTCCAATTCCAAGTTGACACTATAGGATCCAAAGACCATAGATAAGGAATAAATTTAGAGAGCGGAGGATGGCCATAATGACCAAAATAATATAGGATGCACCTCAAGTTAAATGAGGCAACTACAAACATTTTAATAGATTTTTATTATTAAATAATGAAATTTGCATATACTAGAGTTGAATGCCTTTGTTGCTCATGAATACAAGGTCCTCCAACAAATGTATTCAACAAATGTTGGAAAGTGATCCTTGTTAGTTGTTGTTGTTTTATAAGGTTTGTCTCAATCCTGATAGGTTGTAGTTTCATTTTTTAGATGCGTAAGTCAGAGGGGGCTTACAATAATAAATCATGTAATGAGGGTTCTTAGAACACTATTATATGCATATTTCATTATTTAATAATAAAAATCTATTAAAATGTTTGTAGTTACCAACTCATTTAACTTGAGGTTTGTCCTGTATTATTTTTGTCATTATGGCCCTCCTCCAGTCTCTAAATTTAGTCCTTATCTATGGTCTTTGGATCCCGCAGTGTCAACTTGGAATGGGAGGTGCAGAAGTTTCTCTCCATCGTTTGGGTATACAACTCAATTACATTGTCTCCAAAAAATTGTGACCATGATGCGTACAATTATTTTTCTCAGTTGTTGTGTCCCAGGACACCTTATGACCCTTTACGACCATTTACGATCCCTAAGAATACATCTTAGAGGTCTTAAAATGTCATAAAGGGTCATAAGAGGCTCCTTGGAGGGGTCAGATGAGCTTCCACCTTCACGTGGTTGGCCCTGTTAAGTAGAGAATGTTAAAATATTCTCAAAACAAAGAGAAGCTCAATAATTTAAGGTCTCAGTCCACAGACAAATTAAATTAGACTTATTATCCAAATTGGTACATGATGAGAATTAATGATGGAAAGTTTTTAGATTTTGAGAAGAGGTATATGCAGTGGAGGCCGTAAGAGGATTTTGTGGATTTGGGGTCACAATCACTGATTGGGAAAGCCCTGTTGTGGCACTAGTCATGTAGTACAAGCACTAGAATTGAGTTTTTTGGTACGGGCTGGGAAATATTTTTATATCAACATGCGATAGTGTTTGGGGGATTTTTAGTATTTAAATACATCTGTGGGATGTATTTTAGAGTTTGGATATATGGGAAGAATGGTTGTGAAAATGATATTTCTTTGTTTCATTCTGAGAAGATCCAGAGTGATTTTGAGTCATAAAGGAAATGCCCTAATCCTTCAAAAAGTGATATTTTGATGAGTTCTAATCACTTGAGGGACATAAAATTATCTGTTGAGTTGAAAATAAAATCAACAAAAGACGCTAAAAATGAAGTCCAAATTATCTCTATCATATTGCAATCTCCTATAGAGATAATTTTCACTTCATTTTCAGCATCTTCTATTGATTTTATTTTCAACTCAACAGATAACTTTTTGTCCCTCAAGTGATCAAAACTCATCGAAATAACACTTTTTGATGGATTAGGGCATTTCCTCTGTGACTCAAAATCACTCTAGATCTTCTCAAAATGAAAAACAAAAATATCTTTTTCACAATGATTCTTCCCATATATCTGAACTCTGAAATACATCCCACAAATGTATTTAAATACTAAAAAATCCCAAAGCTCTATCGCATGTTAATATACAAAAATTTCCCAGCCCATGTTGAAAAACTCAATTCTAGTGCTTGTACTACATGATTGGTGCCAAAATAGGGCTCTCCTAATCACTGACTGTGACCCACTGGCAACAAGCAATAGAATAAGTGTGGACACCTAAAGATAAATATCAGATAGGGGAAACACACCTGCAACAATAGAGGCAGTAGCTATAGATACAGATGAGGATATCCCATAAATCCTTAATATAATAAATATGGTGAAGAAAAAACTAAAAAGAATAATGCATAAATTATTACTATTTTGGAAGATGTAAATCCAATTAAGGAGATGTTGAAGAGCACAGATGAATTGATGGCATGAGCACATCATTTTGAAGTAAGTAGTAATGAATCTTTAGTTATAACAAAAGTTCAATAAAGGTTTATAGTTTCTACTATTTTATGTCGTGAACTAAAATATGTATGTCTTCTTGTTATAGGATTTTTTGCTTGCTTAATTACCTGGTCATGGAGATCGTAGTGAGGCCAATAGTAGTATCATGCAAAATAGTAATAATTTCTACATTGACTCTTTTTAGTTTTTTCTTTAGCATATTTATCATATTAGAGATTTATGGGATATCCTCATCTATATCTATAGCTATTTCCTATGTTATTGCAGGTACTTTTCCCCTATCATGAACATCAAATTGTGACAAAAATATTAGTAAAACTATCATTATAACTCTATAAACATTGTTTTAAGTAATTATCTATGAATTTTGTGTATTAATATTGAATTATATGTCATGTTAATGAATATTGTAATGTGTTAATGAATTTTTAATTAGTGTTGTGTATTAATGAATGTTATATCATATTAATAGATGTTATGTGATTGTATTGATTGAATGTTATAGTTCATAAATGGATGAATGAAGTGTGTAATTAGATGTTAATGGGGAATTTAGATTGATGTTAGGGGGAGGGGGGGTGAGGCCAGATTAGCTTCCACCTTCACGTGGTTGACCTTGCTAAGTAGAAAATATTAAAGTATTCTCAAAACCAAGTGAAGCTCAAACTAACATACCTTCATTATTTAATCAATTTCATTCATTCTAGGTCTTTTCTCATAAGTGCATTTTGAATGTGTCATTGTCAGGCAACTGTCAAATAAAAAACTAGAAGGGCCAATAGTCAACTTCTCATTGTCATTATCTAGCATGATTCAGCTTCATTTTGTGTAAGTATTCTTGTATTGAATGCGTCAACATCTCTTGGCCTAATGTGGATTATTTCATTGGTTTATGTTTTTGAGTAGGTGAAGTGTTAAATCAGTTCCTCTCTTCTATTCTTAATTCATTCTAACTATGGGAGGGCCTAACAGATATACTCAACATAGAATTGACTGCTAGATTGGGCAATTGAACACACTAAGTCTTTGGCTTGAGAGAAAGAGTTGGGTAATGTTGTTTCTGGAGACCTGTGTAATTGTCCTCAGTGGCCTCATTTTTATTAACAGGTTATTTTTATATATATGTAGTGTCCATGTGTTTTTTTAATATAGATTATTTTTGTGTATATGCTAGTGCTATAGAACATAAATAAATAATTCTAAATCTAATAGATAATGTCTTCGATGAAGGAAATGAAGGCTTTATTTAACTAAATTAATTCTTTTAATATTGAGATAAAAAAATATACAAATAAAGCATAGAGTGGGGACTACATAGAAAACTATCATATGAAAAACTACTAAAATGATGGTAAAAAAGTTCCTTACAAGCAATCCACGTATCAAAATCTAGTTGTAGGATTGAAAAAAAAGACAAGATAAAAAGTTGATAGGCCCATACAAGAGCCCACCAAAATATAGACCATCAATTTATAGAACCCTTGCAAGATATCCCAAGGAACAACAGGTAGTGAAAACCAGATAGATAGGAAAAAGAAAATAACCATATGTCGCCTCACCTATTTGAGGTAAGCCAAACTTGGTCCAATTCTCTTAACAATGGTAAATATCCATCCAAGTGCATCAACCTTCAAAGATTTGTAGCAGTAAAGAGAATCCCCATATTTTATCAGCCTAACATAGTCTTTGGCCACTTTGGCAATGAGATTGCAAGTAATATTGATCTGGCCAAGGGCCAACTTATAGTGATCTTTATCATATAAAACATTTATTAGATCTCGATAAAATGGATGCACATCATCTCGGCGGGGGAAATTTTTTTGGCAGATCTCCATAAAATGGATGCGCACCATACCTATCAGTTGAACTAGACTTTCTTTGCTGTAGAATTGATTTAGTATAGAATAGTTTCTAGCATGATTTTTTTTTAAAAAAGAAAGGTTTTCATAGCATTATCTACCACTTGAGAAAAAATTTCCATATCTAAGTTTCTATAGCCGGAGCCAAATTGAATAGCATTGGTTGTTTGTCAGTGGAAGGTCCCTACTAGTATAGACACATTTGTCACTTCATTAAGATGATAATTGTGTACTAAGTTTCCTAACTATATAATTCATCATCATCTTTATTATCTACTATAGAAAATACATCAGAAGTAGTAGAAGGTCTATCTCAAAATCAAATTTCAGAACCAAATCCTTGAGATTGTTGTAGTGTTTGTGCAAAGGCTTGATACTTCTAAATATCAGCATCACTGACACTTTTCAGGCATATTTCATTGACTCCTCAAAATGAGTAGCCTTTATTTCAGCTACCTCATCACTATCATCCTCATCCATTACCTCGGGGTTTTCACTTTTATTTTTAGCTATCAGTTGAACTAGACTTTCTTTGTTGTAGAGTTGATTTAGTATAGAATATTTTCCAGCAAGATTTTTTTTTTTAAAGAAACATTTTCGTAGCATTATCTACCACTTGAGCAAAAGTTTCCATAGCTGGAGCCAAATTGAATAGCATTAGCTATTTTTCAGTGGAAGGTCCTTGCTAGAACATACACATTTGTCACTTCATTAAGATGAAAATTGTGTACTAAGTTTCCTAACTATATAAGTCATCATCATCTTTATTATCTGTTGTAGCAAACACATCTAAAGCAGAACTAGAAGCGGTAGTAGGTCTATTGAGGCTCCCAAATATGACAAGTATGATGGAAATGGTGATCCTCATGACCATGTGCATCACTTTTACGCTCATAGCATGGACTTCCTTCATGAAGACACATTTTTGCTATGATTATTCCCTCAAAGCTTAAGATGACAAGCTTTAGAATGGTTTGCAAAGTTGACACCTCCTTTGAAAACTTTTAATGAGTTGGCTATGTGCTTCACACAACACTATTCATACAATATCCAACAGCCTATCACCATGATAGATCTTGGTGCTTTGAGACAAAACCAAGGAGATTTATTTGCTACTTGCAACATTGGTGGTCATTGTATTCATGATATCCTCGTCAGCTACCCGAGAGAGAAAAGATTGACATTTTCATCAACAATCTAGTGCCTGAGCTATATTATGATCTTAGGAAACAACTGTTCTCCTCTTTCAATGACATGGTTGAAAGCGCATATAGGATTGAGGATGTGGCCATTAGAAAGGGGGATATTGTTATTAATAAAGATACTAGAAACAATGGCAAGGACAAAAATAAGCCTTGGAATAGAAACAAGTATGTTGTTAATGATGGGGTTGTTGATGCTCCTAAAGCTAAAGAGCCTACTTTCAATCTCTCCAATGCTATCTATGCAGAAAAACAACAAGAAGCTGCCAACCCTCACAGTGCTCTTAAACCTCAATATGTAGATAAGCCTAAGAAGTCATTTCGAAAGTGAGTCTATACCAAGTTGGTAGAACCTTACGATGTGATCCTTAAGACTTTGGTTGACAATGGATATCTTACGCTTCCTAATAAACTTGGTAACTAGGATTCGCTAAATAGGCCTGATTGGTGGAGAGAGGATCATTACTGCCATTATCACAAAAACAAGGGACATCTGATAGACAATTGTTTTAAGGTTAAGGATGATATTCAAGACCTCATTGATAACAACACAATCTCCACTGATGGCTTAACTAAAAATTTTGATTACACAGCTTTCAAAGATCCTCTACCTAAGCATGACAAGGGGGAAACCTCTCAAGCACATAAGAAGGATCATGATTCTAAGATCAACTATACATATACTTCTGATACCCCTATTATCAACATGATAGAGCCCGTTGAGAGTGTTCTAATGCTGAGGTCTCAAGATGATAATAAAGTCAGTCATGGTAAGCCAAAGTTGGTCTTGCAAACACGTAGTAGTTCATCTTCCCGAAGTGAGACACTAAATTATATTACTAGGGGGAAAGCCAAGATTGTCCTTAAAACTACGCAAGATCCCAAGCAAGCTTTGCCTTCCAAAAAAGTGGCTCCTTCAGCCACCCCTAGCTATGATCTTGTCCAACATTTGCAAAAGACACCAGCCCAGATATCTATCCTTGAGTTGCTTCGGTTATCCCCTTCACATAGAGAGATTGTTGATGAGGCTCTATGTACAACACATATTCCCAATGACATTGATCTAGATCAATTTCAGGCTATGGTCAACCACATTTCATCTCAGCTATCTCTCTCCTTTTCTGCAAAAGATGACATATCTATTTCTCACCCTCATAATCTAGCTTTACACATCAAAGTTCTAGTCTACCACACCTGCATCTGTCGAGTCCTAATAGACAATGGTGCAAGGTTAAATATTGTTTCTTTCAATGTCATACAATAGTTGGGTTTGTCAGAATTTGTTGTGGATTCTAAGAAGAAGATTACTATAAAAGCTTACGATGAAGTGGAAATATCTTCCAAAGGTCTTGTCAGGCTACCTGTCTAAGTGGGCCCTATTACAAAAGATATTAACTTCCAAGTATTGGACATCCCACTCACATATAACATTCTTTTGGGTCATCATTGGATCCATGACATGAAAGCTATTCCTTCCACTTATCATCAGTGCATCAAATTTCCGTACAATGGCACTGAAGTTGTGATTCCTGGAGATCATACTATTGCTATTAATGCTCTTGCTGCTGCTGAAACATTTGTTCCTCACAATGAACCTTTTGCTAATCCTAGTACATCTCTAGTTGCTACTGAGAAATCACTTAAGATGATGAGCCTTGGTATGGGTGAATATATGCTAGTTTCCTTTGCTTCTATACCTGTTTCTCCTAGGTCATTTGGGAAACCTTTTGATAAGATGAAGCCTTCTACTTCTCCTATGATGATCTTTGATACTTTTGTTCCTTCATCCATTCCTTTAGAAGTAGAAAGAGAAGAACAAGCTGTTCAAGAGTGGATCTATCGAGAAGATGAGGGTCGTACAGAAAATGCCCTCCTTGATCATTCCAGAAATACTCCCATGTTCAATAATTCAGACACAGATACAGATGAGTTACCACCACACACTATGGCTCAAATGGGAGATGATCTTCCTTCTACTTCACTTCTTTGGGGTGAAGCATGTATATCTATTGACGATATGGATGAGGCCTCTATGTCTAGAACCTATGTGCCTAAAGAATCATTGCACTATGATAGACAATGTCACAACATTGCACGGCTACTACAAAGAGGTGATCTCTTACATAATGACATGAGTATCTCTACTTCTCAGCATCTTAAGCCTCTTCTAGAAGATTCTTCCATGACAGATATGGATGTTGATGTAGTTCATATCTCTCATAACCCACCCAACATATTTGATGAGTCTTGTGTAGGGTCTGATGAGTTTATTCCCCATATTGCCTTAATGGATCACGCTGGTCCTTCTCTGATGAATCTAGATCTAGCTACTTTTGGACCTTACTCTATAGGCTCAACTTCTCTTGTCACTAGAGATGACACCTCTCACATAAATTATATTGAACCAATCACTTCATTTCATCTCGCATCAACACCTATTACTTCTTCCACCAGCGAACTAGCAACAAAAAAGATTGAATCAGCAATCAAGCATCATAGTCATCAAGTCAAATGAAAAGAGCAATGGTTGGATGGCGAAAACCACATTGTGGTGGTATCCAAACCTAAGAAAAGTAAAAATAAAAATCTCCTCAAACATAATGATTATCAAATACAAGATGACAAGCTAATTCTCTACAAAGAAATGGTGAAATTCTTCAAGCATGATCTCATATCTGTTACACTTCAGCCCACTCCTAGAGCTGAGAAAAAAGTTGCTAATGCCTTGGTTACTTTGACATCCATCTTACAAATGAAAAGGCATAAATCTCACTTGAAGTTCCTGATGGATGAATTACACTATCCTGCTTACAAATCCTATAATCCTGCCATCTTTTCATGTCTTCCACCTCATATTCTTCCTAACAATCCACCTCGCCATTCTTTCTGCCATCCCTTACACTTTGCCTTTGTCTCTGGTGACTTGTATAGGAAGGGTCTAGATGGAACTCTCCTTAAGTGTCTAGAAATAGAGGAGTCAAAAAAAGTGCTAGCTAAAATCCACGATGGCATATGTGGATCATATTCTAATGATCCTCTGCTAGCTCAGACATTGCTTAGGGTTGGTTATTATTGGTTGAACTGGGTGAGACCTCCTATCATCATAGCTGGAGCATTTGGGCCTGGGGCCTATCAGTTCTCTACATCAACGAAAGTAGATTCTTGATGCCCATTTCTGTCTGGGGCATTCTTTGTACATACTTTATGATCCTGAAAAAATTCCAAAAAAATTCATATATGATGCTGAAAAAATCCTAAAATTCAAAAAATTCAAAAAATTGAAAAAGTGCCCTGGTGAAAACCTCGAAACAGGTGCCTTGGTAGAAAAAATACAAAAAAATTATAAAAAAGTCCTGAAAAAATTGCAATAAATCTATCAAGTGGTGAAAACCTAGAAACAGGTGCTGCTTGAGACCATCTGCACCTATGTCTATTAGTCTTGCGTGATGCTCATTCACTCCACTTCTCGCTTTGCCTCTCCTAGGCTAGAATTGATTCTTGTCTTAGTCTAGGGGGCATCTGTTGTTTTGAGCTTATCTTGGGTCTCTTTGTGTGTCTGGGTTTCTTGGGCAACTTGGTTCCAATGGTGTTTTTCAACACCACGCCAACTGTGTTTTCCAAGACTACCCTAGCGTCGAGTGTTTCTTAACACTTATCAGATGTCCTACCTGTAGTCTAGTATGATATGATATTTCTCATTTGCAAATGCGATACTCAAATTTTGACTCTATGACTTACACACACACACTTGCTGAGATTTGCTTGATTTTATTTCTTGGTGTGCTGTCTATGATGATTTCTTTGCCGAGTGTTCTCCCCCTATGATCATTTTTGATGATGCATAGCTAGAAGAATGAGGGAATGAGAACATGTTTTATTTCTTTTTCTGCTTGTGGATATATTTTTTTGGTCCTACTTGTCATTAGCATTTATGCTTGTTCCACTTGACATTGGGATCTACAAGGTATTATCCTTGACTATTTTTTTTCGCAAGTGTATGCTTATAGCTATCCTAACTTTTCATGTGTCTTGATTCTAGCATAATTTTTCCATATCAAACTTAGGTGATCTCACCACACTAGTCATCTTGACCTACATGTCTTTGGTGCCTAGGTGGGATTTCCACATTCCTATCCGATATAGATCATATTCAGATTCACATAGTTATGCTAGTGTGTATTGTATGATCTTGCGATGCTACCAATGACGCTCGATGATGATAATTAGATGTCTATTGGCTTTGTAACCTTGCAAGTAAACCACTTTTCATGTAGCTTGCATTCTTAAGTTCATGTTAGTTTAGTTTTGCATCTTGCATATGGAGAGAGCTCTCCTTTTCATCTTATTTGGACTTGTTAATCAACTGCACTCCTCTTTCACTTCTTCCTGATCATGTCTTTCACTTCTTGTCTTTCATATCCCATCATTTTCTCTTCATTTCAGGATTGAAACCGAAATCCACGTTCACCTTTCTTCTTCTTTCGTGCAATTGGCTGACCTTTTGAGGCCTGATCCTTCGATCTTCCCTGGGGCATTCTTCACCTCTTCATCCCCATCTCTTTCCAACTTCCAGTCTTTCATTCACTTTCACATCCCAAGTTCAAATCCCCTCTCTATGGTTTTTATGGGTTGAGGGACTGATAAGTTCATGCCCCATGTCCCATGTGTGGGGTATACCTTCACTACTTGATGGTTATTCTGTTCTCTCTTTGATTATGATTTCTAGTGATTTGATCATGTCTCTCTTGCTTCTGCTTTCCCTCTACCAAGATTTTGTTTTCGATCCCAAGGGGGAAAACACATCATATCTTATTGGCTATCTCTTTCCTAAGTGTTCAGTACTGTCACTACCAGGCTGACCATGTAGGATTTTCTATTTTTCTGCACTTCATTCTTTGGAGTCAGAATGCTATTGCTTGCCTTCTTGGCTATCTCTTGCTTTCTTGGCTGATCTGAGTTGCTTTGTGATCCCAAATCGATCTCACATTTCAACTTCATTCTTTGACTGCATGTGTTCCCAGATTGATCACACATTAGTCAAAGAGAGGCAAATGTATACACCTAAAAATGGTCATCTATACTATTAGCCCCTTTTGCTAAATCATAAATTGCTTATTCTTGATCAAATCCTAGTTCTATCATTTATTCGATTATTTTCTATGGGCTAACCATTTTATCCTAAGTTTTTATTTATTTAAAAGGAATATTTCCTCCCCTTTTAATAAATAAAAATCCCCCACTTTTCCTCTTATCCTAAGTTGCACAAATAAAGCACTATTCTTATTTTATAAAAAAGATAAAAGCACTTTTTGTTTCATATGGACACAAAAGTCAACTCCTATTTTCCTATTGGAGGATACTTGTGCACATGGATTGCTCCTCTTTCAAGCCTTACCATTGATTAAATCTTTTTCCTCTTAATCTCCATGGTCCATTCCTTTGAAATTTCTATAAAAGTTGAGCTCTCTTCTTCATTCTAGATCCCAACTTTTTATGCTAATGTTATGCTGCAGGTTTTCTAGGTACATTTGGAGCTTTTGAAGATTTGGAGCATTCTTGGCTTTTGCATCTACATACTACTCTAGTTTCATTTCTTACATAGTAGCTTCATTTTCATGGCATTCATAGCTTCATACTTAGCTTAGTTTCCTTTATGCTTTAGATTAATTCATCTAGCTTAATTAGGAAGGCTTGGTAATAGTCGTTCTTTCCTTTTCATAGCATAGCTTGTACTTTCATTTCCATAGGCTAGCTTGCATCTTTTAGTCTCATAGATTAGCTTGCATTGCATTGCATTCGTTTGATTCTTGGGGATATTGGCATTCTTGCCCTTGTCTTCATTGAATCTCCCATTGCATGGTTTACTAGCAAGGTTATTGGCTTAATAGCTCTAGCTGAGAGCAATCTTAAAAACCCTTGCACTCCATGCCTAGGGAGCTATGGATCAATTTTTGAGACCTCATTCTTGAGTGTTCTTGAATGTAATGATTCATAGAAGTGTGACACAATTATAGCACACAAATTTGAGCATAGTGTTTCTTCACAATGTGTGATTGTTAATCTACTATCAACTTTAATAAAACACGTACTAAAAATATTTCTAAAAAAGCTAGTACAAAGACCAGATTAACTCTTTATCTTTTCCTCTATTGTAAAATATGTCACTTCTTTAATGTTAACAATTTTCTATCTTATCTAGATGTAAAATGAAGTGTGCAATCTGCTCAACCTATATTATTTTTGGTTATCATTTTTTAGTCTAAATCTTATAGTTGTGTAATTAAAGCCCTTGTAAGAACACATTGGAATAAGGATGCGATGACCTGTTTTCTCTATAATACCTCCAAAATAATTTCTATTTTTGTACAAGCACAAAACCTAGATAAGGATTATTGAAGTTGTTGTTTTTAAGTTATGGGTTGAATATTTAATAGAGGATTTATTCATGAATATTTATTGCACAATATTGGAATAAAAATAGTATACACATATTTTTCTTCTTTTTCTTGATCTATTGTGGAAATGAGTCATTAAAGTGAGACTACATATGGGTATATTTTAAAGTTGAAGTATGAATGAAACATGTTCCATTAACTTTCCCCCGATGTTTCATATGCTTTTGGAAGTACTAAGTGATCAATTACTATTTTTTCAAATATGGATCTAGATGCATTATTTTGGGTTTCCTTTAATAACTTTGGTGATGACCTTGTCATCTATGGAAATTTTCCTCACTTCAATTTTTGTAAAAACTTTACACTATTTCTCATACTCATGCATAATCTAATATTTGGTTTTAAGTGAGTTATAGATTTCTTTTCTTTGAGGAAATATATTGAAAATGTGGTGAACCATGTTGAGAAGACAATGGCAACAATGGGGTTGGAACAAGAAGAAGAAACTCTATTTGATTTGGAGCACAAAGCTACTACCAATACACTATAGGAAAAGCACAAGAGAAAATTATTTATTTGATAGACACTAAGGAAGATGTTAGGCTACTTAATTCTTTCTTTGATGAACACAAAGGAATATATTAGGATTCTTAATGATTTCTAGCCCAAGGTTTGATTACAATATGTTTAGTCAGTTCTTTGATACGTTGCTAATACATGTTATAGATATTTGTAAGGTTGTGCATCCAATTGGATGGGGTTGCAATCCTTTTCAAAATATATAGGAATTTCTATTCTAGGGAAGTAGTTATATTTTAATTGTACCCAAAAAAAATTTTAAAATGAAATATATATAGTTTTGAAATTTAATTTAGGTATCTACTTTAAATCTGAGCCTATTATATGAATTTATTTCATAAGAAGGAAAATCATTTATGTATATTCTTTCTAAGAAATCTAATAAAAAATTTGTGGTCTTAAGAGGTCCTAGAAGACATTAATGTATCCTAGGACACCACAAGACTTCTTATAATCTCTTAAAACCACTTTTACCTATTAACAGACATTAATATATATTAAGTGATCCTAAGGGTTCTTAAGGAGTTGTAAGGGGTTCTATAATATATTAATGTATCATAGGACACCTTAAGATTAGTTATGACTCCTTAGAACCCCTCAACATACATTAATGTATTCTGCGAGTCTTATAGTTGGCATGCCAAGGATTATAATTCAGTGAATCCTAATTTGAAACTATGGTGTCATTGTATTCACCAATATCGGTTGTTATATCATGAAAGGGTTTTTAAAGTATCAACTCTGATAGGAGAAATTCAACAAATATTTTCAAATCATCTTGGGGGATTAATACAAACCTTGGAAACACTTTGATAATTGTTTCCTTTCTTCTACATTCGTATTTGTTATATTTCTTCCAGGTCTTATTATATATCCATGATTTACATGTATCAATCAATTTCATACTCTCCATATAGAGGGATCTCCTTCTATATTCAGCAATGAATGATTTTTTTTCTTCACCACTATTGTTATCGTTTATATTTACAAGTACATGAATATTTTGCGAGAGACACTGAGACTGAAAAATCATCAACTACTTTCAACTAAGGGAATCTCTAAGAGAATGTGACAGGTTTCTTTAGCTCTTACATCTCTTTATATAATAGTTTCATTTAAATTTTTCATGTACAACTTTGAGGAAGGATCATTTGGATTTTCTATATTGGCCAAATGCAAGAGCATTTAATGGTAGGTTTCAAAACCCTTCTCTACCTTCACAGTATATTTTATAATGTATCTAGTAACAACATGTACTTTGATAAAAAACCATTCAAATATTCTATCTCTCAATAATTGCAATATATAATGATTGTTTAATTTTACTCTATCAACATTCCTTGGAGGCTCTTTTTTTTCACCTATTTCATTGTCTTCATATAATTTTGGTCCATTCAAATTCAAAGGCCAAGGGGCATAGTACCTACAATTTATATACAAATAATTTTAAAAAAAATCATCTACTAATGTATTGAATCTATATACAAAATAAAAATTAACAACTTTTTACTTGCAAACTATTCTTCTTTTTTTCTTTTATTTTCTTAATCATGCACCCTCTTAACATATTGTTTGTCTTTCTATGTTATTTCAAGGATTTATTCATAATCTCGATCAAAATCCATCTCAAGAAGTTATCTTGTATTTCTCAAGCATGGACATTGAGAATTTTTTTGAAATCCCTACAGAAAGGAAAGCAAACTTAAGAATTAGTATCACTCGGAAATAGTTATCTTTTTAATTGAAGTAAAGATATTTTTCATACTCATTGTAAACATACCTTCATTTTGCATTGGAGAGAATCTTCTCCTAGGTTCATTGCATGAACAGTACGATGTAAAATAATTTCTTCTACTCTAACCTATTCTTCATTATTCCATTCAATAGAATCCATATTTGCCACTCCATGAATCCATAAGAACCCATGAACATGTGGAAAAACCTTATGTTTCCATTATTATGTCAACCAATAGTTTTTAACATTCAAACCTTCCTCTAATATTTTATTTCAAAGAATTATGTGCCTACGGTGCATTTAGTGAGAAACTATGCAAGGGTAGTCAATAACAATTTGTCTCCTCCAAGATTGAGCTTCTCATGGAGTTTCTAGTGTTTTTCTTGGCGTTAGTGCATGTAGATATGTCTAGTACAAATCAAAAACACTTAGTTAGAAGAATATTTTACTATCTAATGAAACATCTCACATAATTCTCCTTGAAATTTTTTCCAATATGATCTTTTACCTCTTAATATTGTTCCAAAACATATCAATTTATCAACAAGGTACAAGTTACATATATGTTTAATATTCTCACACAATTCATCAATGCTAATTAACAACTACTAAATGTATCATTTTACAAATATAACACTCAAATTTTATGTTTTACCTCTCGATTCTAGTTAGTGAAATATTTAACTAACAATAAAATGAGATTTTGGAGGGTTGTTCAACAAATCATGCCAATCTTAATGCCTTGTTTCAAAGTAAAAAGATCAAATTCATAAGACCTTCATACTTATTGGTAATGGATAGGTAACAAAGACCAATTGAGAATTTGCATTGAAAATAGAAAGAAGTTCAATCTACCTTTGCTCCAAGGTAAAACTTATATAACATAAGAATACCAAGAGGTAATTAAATAACATAGTAAAAACCTATGTTTAGATATGTTATCATACCTTCCCAGCCTCTACCTACATCCACACCTGATTTTTTTGCACCAAAGAGATGGAGGTTTACAAAATTATGATACAAAAAAGTGAACCTATAATGAAAGAGGTCATCAACTATATAGTATGAACTTCTCAACTTCCATAATTACATCCATAAAAACCAAGCTTTATGAATGGGTATTTAAACTCTACCCAATAGAACTGGTTGTACACTATTCAAAACTATTGTCACTCCCAGTAACATTTCCATATTGGACTTTATTTTCATGACAACTTGAATACTCATGAATAATACTGCAAAATAGTTTATGGTTGCAAGAATGATGGCCCTAAATATAAGCCAAATTGACAATGATGTTACAAACATGATGCTGAAAATAAACTTTGCATCTATGACCATCTCCCAGTTCATTTGATAATCTCACACCACATAAATTGAATGAAAACTAAGCAATGATTACAAGTTTAAAACAAAGAGATGATGCACCAACAACTAAGAAAAGAAGAAAATATTTTAATTGTTCATGTAATATATGTATACCTTGGATACCTAGTAATGGGATGATAAACTTTATTTCAGAAGAATCCAAAATGAATATGAGATATGATATACTGAAAGGAAAATTCTTACCTGATGGCAGTGTCAAAACTGATGAAGATCATGGTCTCCCATCCATTCAAATTCATGTTGTAAAAGGAACATATAGAAAAATTATTATTTTGAGCATCTTCCCATTTGTGAGATCCTCATCGATAGGAATCAAAAGCACCACCCATCAAAGAAAAGATTGATATCCATGCATGTGAATATCAAGACACAAAATCCAGACTTCAAAATAAATCATGTGACATTGTTTTAAAATGCACAATAATATATAATATGTGACATTATTTTAAAATGCACTATAACACAAAATATGTGACATTGTTTTAAAATTAATTGTAACACAAAACAAGTGACATTGTTTTAAAAAATACAATAACACAACTCAGTCATCCCCATCATTGAAGATGGGGATTCCTTGGAGTTCTTTAACAATTCCAAAATCAAATAGAATGGAAATATTCCACCCTACTTTTGACATTCTACTCTAAATTGATCTCAAAACTATTATTTGAGGGAGCTACGCTAAGAATCATCAGTATCTACTACATTGAAATCCCTAATGTTTCTTCATGCACATTTTTTCAAATTATTTTCTCTGTAAGAATTACCATTATCTCTATTGGAGTAAATAGTCTTACTGTTTACTCATTACTTAAGTTTACTTAGGTCATCACATTTATGAGGTAGATGGATATTTTAGAGTCATAAATGGACTCTACTTCCTCCTAGAGGATATTGTTGAGTTCTATCAAAAATCTCTTTCCTCCAACTTGAGACAATTGTCTCCACCTTGTCCAAGCTTCATATCTACTCTTGCTGATTTAAGCAAGAACTTTTTGGTCATTTGAACACACCTCACTACCTCCAAACCTCATTACTTCATTGTAATACAACTCTTGTGTTGATTGTCTCTTTGTTATGGAGGATGTTTGTAGACTGGATCCTGGATATAGGATAACCTATCCTGACATTATATCAGAGAAATGTGAGGCAGTGTGCTTTATTGTGAGTGTTTTTATGTATATATCCCTAGCTTTTCTCATAGAACCTAGTTCTTCCTCTCATAGAAACATATTCATTATGGTTTTTGGTGGTTAATGCTTGGTCAACATTGGTTCACTTTTTCACGGTGTGGCATGTGCAAAAGGTGGCTCCACAAGCATGATTTGTAGGTGGCATAAAGAGAGAACAAGAGATTTGTACTTGAACTGAATTATAATGTGCCATGGCGGGTTGTGTAGAGCCTTTGTCTGCTAATCACAACTTTGTCAAAGTGAGAGTTCCTCCACAACAACAGAAAAAATACTGATATGGTTGCCTCATGCTAGTGTGTAGTTTTACCACACACACCCTTTTCTTAGTCACAGACACTATTGGTCCATTCTTCTCACAAAATTTAACATCAACATGGTCAAATTTTCATGTCTTGGTAGTTATAATTGTTACTTCCTCAATTCTCCTAACTGAGGTTGTGACATTATACGAAAAGTAGAATTTAAGGAGGAAAGTTCTGATTTGCACAACAAAGGATTCCTATATGCATCTACTGGCAGTTCACTCACAGTTACCTCACAATTAGAATATATAAATCTCATAGATATGGATCAGGTGTTTATTTATTTCTATGCTTGTTTTTAATACAAAATTCCCAAATTTTAGAATAACTAACATTACAACCCGTGCACTAATCTCAATATCATGTTCCATTTTTTAAAAATATTGGAAATAGTTTACTCTATAAACAAGGGACACGCAAGAAGAGCGCTACATAGTTAATATTGGAAATAGCTTACTCTGCAAACAGAGGACACACAAGAAAAGCGCTACATAGTGTCCCAACTCAATGGACGGGGAGCTTTGACCAAGAAAATCCAAAAGAGAAAATAGGCAATAAGGCTAAAACATGATGAAGATAGATAGCGCCAAATGACAAGTAAAAAGACTCTACAATTAATAACTATCCTCATAAATCATCAGGTTATCTATATTTGAATCCCAAGCATGACACACTACTCTATTTTGAAAAGGAAATGCCTCATCGTCTATCTTATCTCATGCAACAAAGGATCATTAAGGACTTTAAATTTTATTGCACAAGGACATTTCTAATTTCAATAGGCTATTAGATTATGACACTTTCAAAATGGAGCTACTTCATCCTTATCTCAAAAGTGCAGGGGGCCAATCTGCAAACAAAATGGTTACAGACACTAATAAATTTGGGGCCATTTTGCGACGGCTATGTGTCGCCATTGCGATGGCTATGTGTCGCTATACGGATAGTGATAGACGTCGCAATTTTTTAGTCACAAATCACGACGTCTATGGGTTTCCATCGCAATTGCGACGCCCTACCGTCACAATGTCATTGCTTCACCCATTCAGTGCCTCCGTCGCATTGCGACGGCAGGGCGTCACAATTGCGACGGTCCTCTGAAGCAATTGCGACGGGCCTGGGCGTCACCAATATGGCACCTCCGTCGCATGTCTTGGGAGGATCGTCACAATTGCGATGGTCCTCCGAAGAAACTACGACGGGCCTGGGCATCGCCAATACGGCGCCGCCGTCGCATCTCTTGGGAGGGCCGTCACAATTGCGATGGTCCTGGGTAGAATTTTTTAAAAAAAATTATTTAATACATTGCTAATGAACCACATTAATGCTTTTTTCCTTCAACAAATGAGGACAGTCACTCTAAAGATAACATGATAATGTACACTCACTATAAGTGTACATTATCATGTTGTGTTTATAGTGACTGTCCTTATTCAAGTGGCAATTACACAAGGGACAATCACTATGAGATGTCCTCATTTGTGACAAGGACAGTCACACATGAGGACATCTCACAGTCACTGTCCCTTGTGTAATTGCCACTTGAATGTATTGCTATTCAACCACATTAATGCTTTTCTTCTTCAACAAATGAGGATAGTCACTCTAAAGACAACATGATGATGTACACTCACTACAACTGTACATTATCATGTTGTCTTTACAGTGACTATCCTCATTCAAGTGGCAATTACACAAGTGATGCAGAGTGGTCTACAGAAGTGGTTAGCAGAGTGCATAGGGTTTCACCAAACACCTATCTCCACTAACCTTGGAGACCAAATAATTGTTCACACACCTTCTCTTTGATGCCCTAGGACATCTCAACTCATAATACAACCCTCTTATTCAGCCCAATATGCTGCTATTACACCATTCCCATCATTTCATCAAGGAACACTTCACTTTTTCCTGAAAATCATCAGCCTTCTCACACTAGTGCTGCATAGAATAAGTTAGATTTCTATTTTACATGTCAATAACAAGCCTCCCATGAAATCTGGGCCCTTGGGATTCATGGGAGGTTCATTTATTTAAAGAAAACCTTTGACTGTTACAGAAAATTAGTAGAAACTACTAGTTTATATGTTAGCAGGCGTAAGTACTTCTTCAAAACAGAATTAAAATTGATGCAATAGTGAGTAGAATGCAGTAAATAACCTTTCTAGTTCATAAACATATCATTCAACAATGAAGAATTCAATAAAACATTGAAACAACATTAAAATGAAAGCTAGGACTTACTAGGACTTTTATGACTCTTGACTGGCAAAGTACATTGTTCATTACAATATGACATTATTGGCCTTAAAATATCCCAGTTGACATGTAGGGTTGCCTTTGATCTTCTGGTTCCATCTTGTTCCAAGGTATTCCTAGTTGACTTGATAGGTGCCCCTGCACCAACAAGGGATAGTCACTGTGAGATGTCCTCATTTGTGACAACTACAGTCACACATGAGGACATCTCACAGTGACTGCCCCTTTTGTAATTGCCACTTGAATGTATTGCTATTCAACCACATTAATGCTTTTCTTCTTCAACAAATGAGGACAGTCACTCTAAAGACAACATGATAATGTACACTCATTGCAACTGTACATTATCATGTTGTCTTTACAGTGACTGTCCTCGTTCAAGTGGTAATTACACAAGGGACAATCACTGTGAGATGTCCTCATTTGTGACAAGGATAGTCACACATGAGGACATCTCACAGTGACTGCCCCTTGTGTAATTGCCACTTGAATGTATTGCTATTCAACCACATTAATGCTTTTCTTCTTCAACAAATGAGGATAGTCACTCTAAAGACAACATGATAATGTACACTCACTGTAAGGACAGTCACAAATGAGGACATCTCACAGTGACTGTCCCTTGTGTAATTGCCACTTCAATGTATTGGTATTCAACCACATTAATGCTTTTCTTCTTCAACAAATGAGGACAGTCAATCTAAAGACAACATGATAATGTACACTCACTGCAACTATACATTATCATGTTGTCTTTACAGTGACTGTCCTCATTCAAGTGGAAATTACACAAGGGACAGTCACTGTGAGATGTCCTCATTTGTGACAAGGACAGTCACACATGAGGACATCTCACAGTCACTGTCCCTTGTGTAATTGCCACTTGAATGTATTGCTATTCAACCACATTAATGCTTTTCTTCTTCAACAAATGAGGACAGTCACTCTAAAGACAACATGATAATGTACACTCACTGTAAGGATAGTCACAAATGAATCTCACAGTGACTGTCTGATGTAGAGGGAAGGGTGGTGGTATCAAATGCACAAGTAGGTTTAGAAATTTCAGAGGTTAGACACTTGGGCTTATTCAACAATCTTAAATACTTCAAGAACTTGACTATCAAGGCTATCCTAAAGGATGGATTTGAGTTTTAAGGCTTCACTTTACTTGGTTTCAAGATTCTGAGACTCTCACTCAATTCCCATATCCCATTTCACCAATGTTCTCACAAACTGGTCACAAAAAGCTTAACAGGCTGTCTAAACCCTGCAGCAGACTTAAAAAGGGAATAATTCTAACTTTTCTCAAAACATTTGATGAGGTAACAACATTTATGGATACCCTCTTTGGAGTTCAACAACATATCAAAAGTTTTTATACTGTTGCTTTGGACAAACACCCTTGTTCGGCACTGCTACCCTGTTTCAATGCACTAAAATCTACTAAATTTTCAAAGGAAGTATGGGTTAAAGATCTCCTAGCTCCCAACTCCTGGACAGTGTCTAGTTATGTCTCCAATTGCTCAATTCCAAAAGGAATTAGACACAAATGCTCTGCAACTACAAAACCCTAATTTGTTGTCTTCGAACCCTGTCAACTAGGGCTTCCTCAATCTACTATCTCCACACGACCCTACAATGAATTGGTGGCAGATTCACCATCAAATGAACATTGTATACTATTCCCAAGCATTAAACATATGCCTTATGTGGACAGATCGCCCACTGCTACACCTTAGCACACTTCCAATGTCGTTTTCCGCTGTTCTTGTTTGTGATCACACTGTTCTCCCACACGGTTCTGCATATATTTAGATTAGAATCATATAATATAGGTTAGCAAATGTCATTCCATGAATTAGGCCTATCAATTCATGGAATGACCTCAATCGCCCCTAAACTTCTACTATAACAGAAAACTAAGATATAGAACATTGTTTCAAGACAACTTGTGCGATAGCAAACTTAATAGATTGTAACACTCATCAATCTACAATTCAAAGGATAACAAATCTCCCTCAGAGCATATGGAATTTGATCAATTCAAAATGAGATTCAAAATGAATTAGTTTACATAAACTAGATGCTTTATTGCTCACTGTTTCCCCAAAATGGTACACACAGGTTCACTGCAATGTTTGGAAACATAACAAAAGCAAATGAAATGATTAAAGAAACTTGTCAAAGCATTTCAATTTCAAACCAAGCCAATAAAGTTTCAAAATAGAAATCGAATTGCAAGAAACAACAGTCTTGTATTGCTTGTCGAGCACAAATTAATACACCAATCTCCTCTCTGTTTAGTAACAGAGCCTTTATCTAAATATAAAGGATTCTAATATAACTTCTTCTAATAGATTCAACTATCGACCAAGTGTTACAACTTGAAACACAACTAACTAAGAACTAATCTTCAACCAACTTTCGTTGAGTTGAATGTTTAAACTTAACACATACCAAACTAAAACTAGCCGTTGGATTTTGAAAGTTCAAAATTCCAACTTACAATTTATTAAATTCTTTAAAACAAAAGACCACTAACTTACTAATTTGGATCTTTTATGATCATTAAACTCTTCTAGACTCCAATTGTAGTGCTTGGACAATCTTAGTCCATTATAATTTGTCTTTTAGTCCTATTAAGGACATTACAATTTAATTGAAGAATTGTGATATTTTACTAACATTATAGGTGCTAAGATCCACCAAGTGATCTATTGTCCTTGATTAAGCATTCCATCCTCTTGTTTAGCCTTGATGTTCTTTGAAGTCTCCTTTATCTTCGACCATGGATTAAATGTTGGAGGTGCTCCTGCACCACTGTCCCTTGTGTAATTGCCACTTGAATGTATTGCTATTCAACCACATTAATGCTTTTCTTCTTCAACAAATGAGGACAGTCACTCTAAAGACAACATGATAATGTACACTCACTGTAAGGACAGTCACAAATGAGGACATCTCATAGTCACTGTCCCTTGTGTAATTTCCACTTGAATGTATTTCTATTCAACCACATTAATGCTTTTCTTCTTCAACAAATGAGGACAGTCACTCTAAAGACAACATGATAATGTACACTCACTGCAACTGTACATTATCATGTTGTCTTTACAGTGACTGTCCTCATTCAAGTGGAAATTACACAAGGGACAGTCACTGTGAGAACTTCTCATTTTGTGAAATTACACAAGGTACTTTCTTGTCAACATATGTTGTATACTGAACTTACAACTCTATTCTCTGATTATGCATTATAGTTGGGTGTTTTCTTATGTTGTTTCGTGATTGTTTTGTTGGTATTTTTAGGTAATTCAATGGATCTCATTGATGATATTGATGATGATGATGATGATATTGAAATTGAAGGAGAGATTATGAGGAGGAGGAGACTCCTGCCTATTATTGTAGTTGTTCTTGCCACCCTTGTCGCGGCCATATGGGAGTGTATAAAAGAAGGTAGTCAAAAAATGCGTAAGCGCACAAGAGATGCACGAATCTATTGATACACCTACATCGAACCAATCTACTGCAAGCGGCAAAGATAACCCTTCAACATCATCAAGGAGGCAAAAGAGGAGGAGGGGAACATTGGTAGGTTCGTTGGATTCGATTTGTGAAGTGATCAAAGATATGTCTGCAGGCATTACATCAGGCCTTGCACAGGCTCTGAAAGTGGATAAATCATCTAGTTTGAGAAATGAGGCAGCGGAGTTGCATAAAGCACTTAAAGCAATCCCTGGCCTTCGCGACTCTACTATAATTGAAGCATACGAAAAGTTAATGCATGATCCACAATCAGCCGCATTGTTCTTGACAATGGATGAAGGGGAGAGAATCCAATATATGAAATTGAAGTTTGGACTTTAGTTGATCGATGTTTATTAGGTCTTCTGTTTAAAATCAAAACTAATGTTTAAAATCAAAACTAACTAACGTTTCTCTCCATTAAGACTATGTAATGCCGTATGAAGATATTTGATAGAATGAATGAATGTGTGTTTCTCGGTGGCACTCGCAACTACACTCTCTGTGAATGAATTTAACTTCACGAGATTTGGGGAGCACCATAATAGCGTTGAATCCATTTACTTTTGATGCCCAGTTTGAGTGGTTCTAATATTTCAGGCAACACACTTTAGAAAGTGAAAGTAAGACTGAAAGTATGGAAATGATTGAATGAATACATGAAGCAAGACAAAATATAAGATTCTTTAAAAAAAACAAATTGATTGAATTAGGAAATTTCAGCACTCTTTTACCTAGTAAAGAGGCGATGACAAAGGTGTTCTATCTTCTGGGAGAGTTCAGCGTTAATAGCCCATCGGCTTGAAAAGAAAGATTTGTCTCTTTTTCATATGATAGGTCTAACTGGAACTATAATCATTTCTAAGTAGCAGAATCTAAAATAGAACAGGGGAAACGCCTAAATAATAGTAATACAATTCAGAAATTGAATTGAAAGTTAGCAACATTCTATTATTGTGATACCAAATTATAGATCACAAATTAAGAGAACATGAAAAGTAACTCAACATCATAATGATCATAATTATGAAATGCTTGCAGATAAGGGAGAATAAATATATGTGAGACCATAAGCCATGTAATAAACAACACAAGCACATGATACTAAATTTAAGTTTCAGATGTAAAGAATCACACCAGAGATTAAACGCATACCTTTAAATTGCCTAAGTGTCACAGAGATGAAAATAAAAATGAGTAAAAAAAATTCCAAACTTCCAAGCTCCCAAATCTGAAAACACAATCCTAATCCAATGCACAGTCCAAAAAAATACCTATTCCCCCTCCCCAATTTCCCTTTTGATAATATTTTACCCAAAACATCTTCCCCGCCTCTTCTCAAAATGCATTGTGTTCATAACCTCCCCCCCTCCATGCACTTCCCCCTGAGTCTGTGAAATTACATTCACTATCTCAAGTTAATCAGAGCCTCCTTGATTTTAGAATGCAAAGGGTGAGTTAACATAAATTATGTCTCCCTTCTTATTCCCCTCATTAAAAATCCCACTCTCTCACCTCCTATAATTTTGGAGTTTTTAATTATCAATAATTAAAGAATTCTGAAATAGTGGGTTATGACATCCTCCCCCCCTTAAACAAAGCAACGTCCTGATGCATTGATGCAAATTTGCAATCGTAAATTCAAAGAAAATCAAGAAATATACAATTGACATGATTAATAATCCTTCATTATTCAAATGTTCAAGGTAATGCATATATACACTTTTACATTCTAGCAGAAAATCAACAAGATTAAATTTCATTTGCTTACATAAAGTCAGATTTTCATCAGATGTGCCTTCTAGTAAGTACATGCACAAAAAAAATAAACACACTTGGAAGAAAAACAAACACTCTTGAATCATAATTATTTCAATAGCATTTTCTATGTGAGTGTGTGAATTCCATTACTATCCTTCAGTTTTACAAAGTTAGAGTTACCTCTCTCCGACAATATTCCCCCTCTATTATAATGTGTCATTCCATCTGTGATACATAGGGACAACATCAAAACATCAGTTCATGTCGCTATCATAATCAAAATTGAAAATCTAACATTCTCATAATCAGTGCTTTCAAAAATAACTTCCATGATACTCTTAAGTAGAAACAAAGGACCAACATACCTGTGCTTACTATATACCATATCGTGATATTCACAATAAATTGAGCACTTTTCTGGTTGCTTTGGATCCTCATTCTTGGCATATTCTTATTGATATACTCACAATATTTTTAGCTCAATCATAGTGTCAATACTTCATAAAATAAAAATTCTAATATTTTATATTCAAGAGAAAATAGTCATTTGAAGATTTCTAAATTTTAACTAAAATATTCTTTAAATCACACTTTGATCACAAGTAAATAAATATTTCATACGTACCATCTAATATGTGATACTCACTAAATGAGAAAATCATTCATACATCCTCGTCCATCACCTGAAAAGGTTAGTAGATCCATTTTTCCATTTATGTGACTTAGGCCCTCATACGCATCTCATCACAACAATATTTCAAAAGAAATTTTTCAACTCATTTCATCATAGCATTTATATTTCATCTCTAAAAAAATACAAGTCCTACAAGTCTTACATCTTATTACGAATAAGCCTTCACATTTTCATCAATGTAAATCAAGTGTGCTTCATCTAAGCATAAGCATCCAAATAAATCATGATAATTCATCACCATATAAAATCAGCACATCAATGTATGTCATACATCTATAACAATGCATCCAAAAATATAATCATAAAGGTCAATCATGAAACAAGACACTTAATTGTAATTGGACATATGTCCTTCTATAAGTCCATGTCTCCTATGCCATTGGACAGTCAGTCATCCATCTGCAAATCTTGAGACAAGAGTGTGGCTTGGACGTTTGTCCGTTCTATCCACAAAGCCTTACACTTCCTTGGGATTCTATCACCCTTCAGAATTCCCAACCCTGCAATGCCCAAAAGGAATAAAAGGCAAGGGGTATCTAGTGCAGCCATGAAACTTTCTATTGTTCATGAATGTGGCAAGGAGATGAAACATGGGCAGCATATTTTGAAAATATATGCCAACAAGCTTTGGCCAAAGCATCTTTTTATCACTAGGAATGAAAACTGGCAGGTAGAGAAATATCCCTTTCTACCCTTCCCTATTTACTTCTTCCACACTAGCACCCTCACCGAAAAGTAAGCTTTCCAATACACATACATAGTACAAAAATGATACAAACACATGTATATTATTTATTTCCTTTCCATTTATTATTGTGTTAACAAAATCATAAAAGTCATACAACAAATCAACTAGTCTTATGAATAATGCCTTTCATCATGAGAAATCATAACACATCAT
This sequence comes from Chamaecyparis obtusa, assembly GCA_027943335.1. NCBI lineage: Eukaryota > Viridiplantae > Streptophyta > Pinopsida > Cupressales > Cupressaceae > Chamaecyparis > Chamaecyparis obtusa. Next base: position 6,366 of record BSBK01010202.1, on the reverse strand, counting down.
AAGCAGTCATGTAAGAATAAAAAAAATAAAGTGTTGACCATTCTGTCAAAACACCAATAGTGCTTCATAACCGAATAATTCTATTCCATTTCTAAAAAAAATATATGTCGACCTACTCATCGATCATCAATGCATCAAATAGTACACATGTATATTTCAATCACCTCATATTAATTTCTTTTAAGGTCTCAAATATAATCGTCCAAATGCTAGTAATATCTTGTTATTGTCAAAAGATGTATTTTCAATGGATTCCATCATTCCATGAATATCCATACAATGCGCCTCATAGCATCAAAACTCACATCAAGGAATATCAATCAATGTTAATTATTTCACACTCTGCATTTCTAATATACACAATCACTGCATGTCATTTCAGTTTGATCATTTCATAATAGTTGAAACATATTTCAAGTAACATAGGAATACAAGATTAGGAATGGTATGTTCTTTTCAATCTACACCCTTTTACAATCTATCAATATTACACACTGAACATGATAGATGACATCACTTCACATGACAGGACTAGCAACGTAAAACACATATCCTAGCCACCATAAGATCAACAGAGATCACAAAATTCAAAGTTCACAAATTTCAATTCAAAACCTCAAGGGTCATAAGAAAAATCAAAAGGAGTAAGTGTGAACAAAATCTCAACTAATCGAAAAACTCAAAATTGGTAGCTAGATGGTCACAAGAGAACTTAAAATTTCAAGATAGTCCTTCACCTCTTCCAAAGTTTAACAAAGTTCAAAAATAAAACATAAATTGAAACCAAATCAAATTTACAGAGTGACTAACACTAGCCACAAGGAGGGAATAAAAGCTACACATCACCTTGCATCCAAGGTATGCTAAAGAACATGACCATAATTCTAGAATATAAATCTCAAAGATTACATCATTAGGTATTAACACATTCAATTGGTTAATACAACATAGAATTGTTAATCTTCTCTTTCCTTTTTGAAATCTCATGCCATGTAAGGTAAGACATATAAATATATTCACAATTTTTCTACGAACTTCTATTTCATATATAACATGTTGAATTCATCTTCCTAAATATTTTCAAATGGTTCTAGTATTAAAAACCTTTCATAACACTTGCAAATATACATTACAATAATACATGCTTCCATAATTTATCACAAGCCATGTTCTAAATTCTGGCAAGCTCTCATACCTTTATTGTATAACCATCATTATTAAACTACACAATATTTCATAAATTTTTCTTCTTTCTTTACTACACTAATGTAGAGAGAGTCATTATATTTTTAAGTGTATCCCATACATAATGCACCTCATAAATTTTCACATACTTTAACAATTTGCAATATGAAATAGAAAGAAATCACACCATTCAAAGGTAGATAGTTGTCAACCTCACAAAACTATTTCAAACCTTCATAGTTTCAAGAACAATCAGGGATATTCATCAAATTTCACTCACGTAAGAAGTATTATGCTATAAGTGTCTATTTCTCATTAAAACAAAGAACATCCTATCCTTTTCTATCAAGACAGAATGAAATTGAAAGAAACTCTAGTTAATCTAGAGAACCACCGTTACATTCATAGACCAAGCATTAATCGACTCACAATTTATGCGACTAAGGGTTGCAACTAAGCATAGTGAACTCAAGGCCCTAGTATGGAACCCAGAGCTCTGATACCATATGTAAAGACTGAGGTTTTGACACAAAAAGCCACATCAGTAAACCCACAATTTTAGGGAGTTGGTCAAAAAGTCAATAGTTGAATGCATAGGTCAACAAGATACTAGTCAATTCTCTACAATATAGGAATGAAAGAAATGCAATTAAGACCACAATTGTCAAGATGCTAAAGCATACCTTTGTCCAAAGATAGGAGGAAAGTCGACCATTTGTCGAGTGTCCTAAAGAAACCATGATAAGAGATGTCGTATCAACTTCATACAAGTACAAGCTGTCATGTCTGGGTAACAACCTAAGAGATTTTCATCACCAACTATCAAATCACATCAATAAAATATAAGGATTAGATCAAAATATGTACTTCCATATTAATGACAAAAGTAAACAACAAAATTTACCAAATACTACAATGTCGAATACGAAATTGCGTAACACTTGAAAAAGAAAGTCCTTCTTGTAAGAAACTTTAGTAACCTGTTCACAAATGTCAGCAAGGGTGATAATATTGTAGGAGTGTGTTTCCACCCTACCATGAAGCATTAACGCTTCCCCGAAATCCTTCCTAACATGAAGGATACCTAGCCCAGCTAGAAGTAGTCTATCAAAGTAAAACTAAGGAGTAATAGAATTTGTGCAAATCAAAATGCATACTTCAACTACTAGAAAATGTCATCACTATGATCAATCACAAATTTTGCATTAGCACGAAATGTTTTTTTTTAACGATATTATAGCATTTCAAATTTCCAACCCAACTCATAAAATACACTTAGAGATAGCTCAAGAATGTGTCCAATCATTTCAAGATTTCATCTTTCATCTTAATAAATAATGTTATATAAGGTTACTAATCATGACTTTATCTCAATATTAGAGAAACACAAGAATGCATTCACATATGAATTTCTAAAAAAAAACCTTGTATCTAGGAACAGATCTTAACATCTTATTCAATTAATCATGTAGATGAGTATCATTTTCTTTTTTAAAAAAAATAAATAGGTGACCATATTTATTCGTGCACATATATCCAAAAAATAAATATATCATAGATTCTCACGCAATTAGTATAATCTATGTAACTCCACATTTCTACAAGGATTCTACAAGAAAATTAATCATCAAGTTATGAGTGTATAAAGTATAATGCCCATATCGTATTCTTTAAGTCCAATAAAACACAATGATATGTATTGAAGGAATTTTGTGAAAGAGAACTAAAACAATGTATAGTATTATCTAGAAATCACAAGTCAATAATATGATAACAATCTATTTCCATGATCCTCTTTCGTTACTTATCCTATTCATAAAGGAATTCACAAACCCATCTAGAAATCATAAATAAAATGAGAATGTCTTTGATTGTTCATTTTAATCTCTAAACATATGTTTCGTATCATAAACTAGCACTTAGAAAATAAGAACGAACTTATTCTCACAAAATTTATCATCAACATGGTCAACTTTTCATGTCTTGGTAGCTATAATTGTTACTTCCTCAATTCTCCTAACTGAGGTTGTGACATTATACGAAAAGTAGAATTTAAGGAGGAAAGTTCTGATTTGCACAACAAAGGATTCCTATATGCATCTACTGGCAGTTCACTCACATTTACCTCACAATTAGAATATATAAATCTCATAGATATGGATCAGGTGTTTATTTATTTCTATGCTTGTTTTGACTACAAAATTCCCAGATTTTAGAATAACTAACATTACAACCCGTGCACTAATCTCAATATCATGTTCCATTTTTTTAAAATATTGGAAATAGTTTACTCTATAAACAGGGGACACGCAAGAAGAGCGCTACACGGTTAATATTGGAAATAGTTTACTCTGCAAACAGAGGACACACAAGAAAAGCGCTACACGGTGTCCCAACTCAATGGACGGGGAGCTTTGACCAAGAAAATCCAAAAGAGAGAACAGGCAATAAGGCTGAAACATGATGAAGATAGATAGCGCCAGATGACAAGTAAAAAGACTCTACAATTAACAACTATCCTCATAAATCATCAGGTTATCTATATTTGAATCCCAAGCATGACACACTACTCTATTTTGAAAAGGAAATGCCTCATCGTCTATCTTATCGCATGCAACAAAGGATCATAAAGGACTTTAAATTTTATTGCACAAGGGCATGTCTAATTTCAATAGGATATTAGATTATGACACTTTCAAAATGGAGCTACTTCATCTTTATCTCAAAAGTGCAGGGGGCCAGTCCGCAAACAAAACGGTTACAGACTATAGGAGAGGAGTGTGTTTCTCGGTGGCACTCGCAACTGCACTCTCTGTGAACGAATTTAACTTCACGAGATTTGGGGAGCACCATAATAGCGTTGAATCCATTTACTTTTGATGCCTAGTTCGAGTGGTTCTAATATTTCAGGCAACACGCTTTAGAAAGCGAAAGCAAGACCGAAAGTATGGAAATGATTGAATGAATACACGAAGCAAGACAAAATATAAGATTCTTTTAAAAAAACAAATTGATTGAATCAGGAAATTTCAGCGCTCTTTTACCTAGTAAAGAGGCGATGACAAAGGCGTTCTATCTTCTGGGAGAGTTCAGCGTTAATAGCCCATCGGCTTGAAAAGAAAGATTTGTCTCTTTTTCATATGATAGGTCTAACTGGAACTATAATCATTTCTAAGTAGCAGAATCTAAAATAGAACAGGGGAAACGCCTAAATAATAGCAATACAATTCAGAAATTGAATTGAAAGTTAGCAACATTCTATTATTGTGATACCAAATTATAGATCACAAATTAAGAGGACATGAAAAGTAACTCAATATCACAATGATCATAATTACGAAATGCTTGCACATAAAGGAGAATAAATATATGTGAGACCATAAGCCATGTAATAAACAACACGAGCACATGATACTGAATTTAAGTTTCAGATGTAAAGAATCACACCAGAGATTAAACGCATACCTTTAAATTGCCTAAGTGTCACAGAGATGAAAATAAAAATGAGTAAAAAAAATTCCGAACTTCCAAGCTCCCAGATCTGAAAACACAATCCTAATCCAATGCACAGTCCAAAAAAATACCTATTCCCCCTCCCCAATTTCCCTTTTGATAATATTTTACCCAAAACATCTTCCCCGCCTCTTCTCATAACGCATTGCGTTCATAACCTCCCCCCCTCCATGCACTTCCCCCTGAGTCCGTGAAATTACATTCACTATCTCATGTTAATCAGAGCCTCCTTGATTTTAGAATGCGAAGGGTGAGTTAACATAAATTATGTCTCCCTTCTTATTCCCCGCATTAAAAATCCCACTCTCTCACCTCCTATAATTTTGGAGTTTTTAATTATCATTAATTAAAGAATTCCGAAATATTGGGTTATGACACAGAGGAGAAAGCATTGTTAGTAGAAGTGGAAGCCATATACGATGGTTCTGGTTTGTGTATTTCTCTTTCTGTTGAAACTTACCAGTTTTTGAATGTTTAGAAGTTATGACAAATGAGAAAAAATTATGTTTCTCTCACGGTATATGTGGAAGTATGCATTAAGGGTCACGCTGCCTCGACTAAAACTATTCATGCCGTTTCGTAACTGATTGCGGTGCCATATAGGGAAAATAAATTAATAAGTGATGATGCCTAGATTTGTACTTAATGGACAATGAAATAATATAGCTTACGTTGTGGAAGTTCAAGTATGCAGATTAGGAAGAGATCCATGTTCATACAATAGCCTGTGCAATCGTGTTTCCTGATTAACTTTGTCTCAAATTGGATAGTACTATATATATTAAATGATGTTGTTGTATTGCTTATGTGAAGCTACTGACAATAATAGCCAAACTAAACATCTAACATGGAAATAGAGTGGGAGAAGAAGAAGGGGAAGAAGAAATGATATCCTGTGATTTGATACCACTGCACGTAATTGACATGCGTATTTTGCCTCTCCTTTTAATTCAATCTGTCGTCCGTTGTCGAAGAGTTTGCAGTGAATGGAACGAATTACGACACACTTGGGAATTCCTGAGGCCGTTTATTATCAGAGCAAACAGTGTTCAATCGATGAATTATTGCCTGCTGAACAAAATTGTGCCATTGCCGGAGGGAGTTGAAAGATTGGAAAATGAAAATGGGTGTGCACTGCATTTTGTGTTTCCATCGAAGTCGTCATATATGTTGGCACTACATGTACCTGAAGATACGCATTTACATGGAACACTTTCTTGGAAGAAAGATGCGCATATGGGAGTTTGTGATTGATAACTTGTCACCGTGTTGAAAAGGATTGGAGAGGACGCGTTGGTATGAAATTACGCACACAGACTAGAAGTTTATTTAGTGAGAGATCTCATTCTTTTATTCTATATATCTGTTATCATATTATAGTTGGTATCTAGTCTGTTATTCTCTGATTTCCATGAACCTCTAAGTGAACGATAGATGTTAATGCAATGGAAAAGCTATCCATAATTACCCGAATCATCCAAAACATCAGCCATCATTAATTAATTTGTCATGTTGAAACCTTGTCAAAAAAAAAATACATAAGCAACAAGCAAACTAGAAGTACAACGTTTAAGAACTATCTCCACTCAGTAGTGTAACACGCAGGCAAACAGCAAACAGTAAACATGGCTTAAAGCACAGTTAACATCTAGCTTGCAGGCAGAGCAG
>BSBK01010201.1:147500-162854 GCA_027943335.1 Chamaecyparis obtusa | reverse complement strand
CTTAAATTTCTTGAGTGTGTGGACAGATTGCCAAAGTTGAGGCAATTTTCATGAGGACCTTGGGTTTGTGATTTTTTGCCTTGGGTTTTCGAAGATCTTGAAGATGCCTTCGAGAAGGTTAGACCTAGAGTGATTGCAGATCTTTGTGATGCTGTAGAGTTGAAGATTACATAGAAGGTTAAAGTAGATTTTAGATCTAAAATAGAATTGATGAAGAATGACATGATCATTGAGATCATGAGGGCTATGATTGGTATGCCAAGGAATATTGGTATTGAGGATGGCTATGAGGAAGTTGCTAAAAAATTTGAAGCTACTGAATCTAGTGGAGATGATAGGACCAATCAGAGGGACATATCTAGTGAAGAAAGAATTGGTTGGTTGCAGAGATCTAGAGCTCAGTTAAGTGCTAGTTATTGTATGGAAGTTTCTAACTTCTCTAATACTTTGAGACCTGAGGACTTGATTGATTTGATTGGTGAGTTAGAAGACTTCTTTGAGCTTGAATAAATTGAAGATCCTCTTAGAGTGAGGGTGGCACAGACTAAGTTGAAGGGACACGCTACTCTTTGGTTGAAATATTTGCATAGAGAAAGCGAAGATGAAGGTGAAATGAAGATCAATCTATGGAGGTTGATGGTGGCTAAATTAAAAGCTAAGTTTATACCTGTTGACTATGAATTTGAGTTGTTTAAGAATTTACAGAATTTGAAGCAGAAATATTTGTCTGTTGAAGACTATACCAAGTAGTTCTATAAGTTGACAATTCGGTCTAGGCACAGAGAAATTGGTAAGGAAAATGTAGCTTGGTATGTGAATGGCTTGAGATTCAATATTTAGAATGAGCTTGGTATGTTGATGATTGATTTGGTTGAGGATGCTTATCAGTATGCTGTAAAGGAAGAAGATAAGTTGAAGAGGAGAAAACATAGTAATTCATGAGGGAAGGAGAAACAAGATCACTCGGTGAAGGATAAACCAACTGCTGAAGATGAACCAAAACCTATTGAGCTGAGGAAGAGGATAGGTAAGGTTTCCTTTAAGGGTACTTTTTTTCATTGTGGGGAAGAAGGACATCGATCATTTGAATTTTTCTAGAAGACTGGTGATCAAAGAACTACTATGGTGAATGAGAACATACTGAATGAACCTGAGGTAGCTTTAGAAAACTTGTTGATTTGAAGAACATTTCTTGGTACTAAGGTGGAACCTTGGCAGAGGAGTAACTTGTTCATAAATTGGTGCAAGTTAGGAGGTAAGATTTGTAATGTGATTATGGATAGTGGTAGTACTGATAACCTTGCAGCTGAGGAGATGGTTCAAAAACTTGGTTTGAAGAGAGTGAGAAATCCTTATCCTTATAGGATTGGTTGGTTGCAAGATGTTCATGATTTGAAAGTAAGGGAGAAATGTCTTGTTGATTTTTAGATTGGCCAGTATAAGGATCAAGTGTTGTGTGATATTGTCGACATGAGTAGTTTTCACATATTTCTCGATAGACCTTGGCAGTATGACTATAGGAATGTGCATGACTATGTCAAGAATGTGTTCACTGTTGAGAAGAGTGGGAGGAAATTTCCCCGATACCTTTTCCAAAATAATAATAATAATCAATTGAAACTAAATCTATGAAAAACTAAAATACAAAACAACAATCTTGCAAAAAAACTTGCTTCAATATTCAATCTACTCTTGCCTACTCCAAAAATCTCAACCTCTTCATACTCTACAAAATAACAAATGAAATAAAACAACAAATGAAATGACTTGTAGCCAGGCTCTCTGGGCTTTTGCTGAGGCTATTATCTTGTGTGGACTGGCCTCAAGGGCTAGATGTAGATTTGTGAAGGACAATCACTTCGTATTTGGTAGAGCTGCTAAGAACCCGTGGTTGCTTGTGGTTCAATGGAGTATTAAGGACAAATATGATGGGTTTGACTCAACTCGGTATGGCTTTGACCCTTTCTTTTTTATTATGTCTGTGACCCTTGTCCGGTCTTCTCCCCTATTTCTTGAAGCTATTTTTTTCTGAGAGATAGATTTGTTGTCAAGCCTGCCTTCTAGAGTAGGGCACAACCTTGTGAGAAATGAGATTTCATTTAGTGGCAGTCTGGAAAATCATTTTATGAATCTTGAGGGACATCTGTGCTCTAAGGAACCTTCTTCTGAGGATGCCATTATTTGATTTCTTTCTGCTTGGGCTGAAAGCATCTACTTCTCTCTTGTTGGGTATGTGACCCTCCTATTGTTTCTCCCATGGTTTTGAAAGTTCATTCTTTACAAGAGAAAGGCCTAATCTTGCTCCCATTGGGGGATATTTTTCTAGGCTAGATTCTTTTGAGCAACACTCTATTGAGGTGGAGTATACCCCTATTGAGGTGGGGTCTGTTCAGTAGTTATTTGGTGGTGGATTCTCTGTCTGCTCCTGCTCCCTTCACCCTTGAATCCTTTTGAGGTGGATGTCACACATCCTATGGAGGTGGTCTATGTTGACTGGTTGAAGTGCCCTCATGGGAGCATAAAGCCTTCTCTCCCTTATAACTACTTGACTACTTGCAGGATCTGGTTGTGCAAAGGTTAATCTCTCTTTGAGGACCTTATGGTTATGGGACTCAGATACGAACCTATGGCTGGCGGCTTAGATCTAGATGGATATTCTGGTTATGAAAGCCATGATAAAACCCATACTATTGGTTTAGGGAACTAGAAAACCCTAGTTTGATGTAAAGCTATGGCTTTAGGCCTGGAGTAGCTAGAGCTTCTTTGTCTTTTCTTTTTGTAGCTGCTATAGTTTTGCTTGTTTGGGATTGCAAGTAGTTCTATTTGCAGTCTATGCTGGGGGTTCTGTAAAGCCTTTTTCTTTGTTCCCCAGCTATCTCTCTTGGGTTGGCGCTAATTTTTCCAATCTTTTGAATAGGGTTAAGGTTCCCTCCAAAAATAAACTATATATGGTTTTGGGGGCCCATTCAAAACCTATTTTACCTAATCCAAAACAAATGAAATGATGAGACACTATTTTATAATCTGAGAGTGTCTATTCATATTCCCCAAAAGGTGCCTTTTTTAATTCCTTTACCTCTCCAAATTCTAAATTTAAGTTTTTTTTGCAACTTTTTAATTTCTTCTACATCCATGTGGCACCCCTATTTTTTCATGTCCTATTCTATCAGGCCCCATTATTTCGACCTTGCCTTTTGTCTTCCTATTATTTCAACCAACTATTATTTCATGTAGCTATTATTTTTCTCAGCTATTAATTTATGCTAATGATGTAATAAATGTAAACTATTAAAATATTAATGCAAAAGAAAATATTATTTAAAAAGTGTAACTTTTAAGAAACAAAATAAATTAAACTAGTGTATGCTTAATCAAAGTTAAAAAATTATTAACATTAATTGAATAAAAATTTCATTAGCGAAGCAACATTGCCATCTACGTCGTAATGTTTGAAATATAACGACATTATCTTTCATTTTTTAAACATTACTACATAAATATTAACATTTAAATTATATTTTTTATTTTAAAAATATTAAAATAAAATAGATAGTTAATGTAAAATATTAATAATATTTCTAATTTTTTAATTTATTTTAAATGAAACATTTAAGAAACAAAACAAATTAAAGTAATGTAAAACACAAAAAATATTTGAGAAATATTTGAAATGCAAAATAAATTATAAAATAAAACTTATTTAAAATGTAAATCTATATCGAAAATGCAAAGTATTTAAAATGCAAATTTAAATGAAACATGCAAATCTAAATCAAACATGTAAATGTAAATCAAACGTGCAAATGTAAATCAAACATGCAAATTTAAAAAAAAACATCCAAATGTAAAACAAACTATTTTAGAGGCATATCTAAATAAAACATACTAATAAATTGAAACTCAATCTATGAAAAACTACAATATAAAACAATAATCTTATTTTCAAAAAAATTACTACAAAATTCAATCTACTCTTGGCTTCTCCAAAGCTCTTCACCTCTTCGTACTTTACAAAACAATGAATGAAAAGAGGAGACACTCATTTATAATCTGAGAGCATCTCTTTATATTCCCAAAAAGGTCTATTTTCTAATTCATTTGCTTCTCCAAATTTTAACTTTTATTTTTTTTAATTTATTAATTTATTCTTCATCCACATGGTGCCCCTATTTTTTCAAGTTCTATTATTTTGGGCCCTATTATTTTTCCTTTTCCATTTTTCTTCCTATTATTTTGGCCAACTATTAATAGTTTTGTAACTTATTTATTTAATCTAATAATTTTTATTGACAAGGTATCTTTTTTGGCATATTATCGTCCTGGTATTTCCATTTGTACTCCCATTGTATAGGTATGTCTTCAGTGTCAAAATAAAATTTATTTAAAATACAAATCTAAATCTAAAATAAAAGTTATTTAAAATCCAAACTATTTGAAATGTAAATTTTATTAAACATGCAAATCTAAATAAAAAATGTAAATGTAAATGGAACATGCAAATGTAAATCAAATGTGCAAATCAAAATAAAACATGCAAATGTAAATTAAACTATTTTAAATACAAATCTAAATAAAACATACTAATCAATTGAAAATAAATCTATGAAAAACTAAAATACAAAATAACATTCTCATTTGCAAAAAAATTACACCAAAATTCAATCTACACTTGGCTCCTTTAAACCTCTCAACCTCTTTGTATTCTGTAAAACAACAAATAAAACAAAATAACAAATGAAATGAGGAGATGCTCTTTTATAATCCGAATGTCTTTTCATAATTTTTTAAAAGTGCCTTTTCTAATTCCTTTACCTCTCCAAATACCAAATTTAAATTTAATTTTTTTAAACTTTTTAATTTATTTTGCATCCAAGTGGCACCCCTATTTTTTCATGTCCTATTATCTCAGGCCCTATTATTTCAACATTGCCCTTTGTCTTCCTATTATATCAACCATCTATTATTTCACCTGGATATATATATAAAATATTTTAAAAATTGTAACATTTAAGAAACAAAATAAATTAAACTAGTGTATGCTTAATCTAAGTTTAAAAATTATACGATTAATTGAATATAAATTTCATTAATATGATGACATTTTCATCCACATTATAATCTTTGAAGGGCTTGAACCTTTGGTGAAATGGTGGGGCTTCTACAACCAAGGTTCAAGTCCCCACGGGTTCGCTCTCTACCATGGTTCTCAATGGAGAGTTGTTACCTTGACCCTTGGTGAAATAGTGGGGCTTCTTGCCTATAGAGCTTACAACCAAGGTTCAACAATTTTTTTTTGAAGTCACAACTCTTACCAAATTTATTCTATGTAAATAATTATTGTGAAAATGAGGAGCGAAAATCAGCGGCAGTAGTAGGTACACCAGAAGTGACAGGGAAAGCAGGAGAGTTTTGAGAGGAAAGGTGTTGATGCGTCAAGATCAAGGTTTCATCCTGGATTCCAAGGCACACGTGTGGGAGAAAATGGTGGTTTTCGGCAGCCTTCGACATCTTTTTGAAAACAAAGATATGTACAAAATGGTAACCCTCAAATTCAGTTTTGGAGTTTTGATATTGGATCGGGTCCTCTTTTACCAATTTCTATCTTTGATGTAAATGGTAATCACATTGGGAACTTTGATCCTAAGGCCCCTTCTTTTGTTTCTTGGCCCAATTCTCTACTTATTCAGCCTTCCCCCTTTGTATCCTCTCCAAACAATATTCTTGTTCATCCATGCCCGCTACCCCAACAGAAGCAATCATACTCGGAGACTAGGGTTTCCAAAGATTATGTTTACAAGGGCATCTTGAAGACTCCTCCACTTCCTTTTGATGGATCTTCTTCACTGGTCAACTCACCTTGGGGTAAGAATCTATGGAATACAGGTATGCTTTCTTCGAGTCACTGTCATAAATCATTGGATCAGGTAAGCAATTCTGAATCGATGATTTTCTTAGAAGATGGTTTGCTAGCACCACAAATTTCTCATTTGTAGGAAAATGCCCTAATTGGAAGGATATGTTCTTTCATTCCCATTTCAGAGTTGTGAAGTTGGGGCCTTTGATAATTGGTCAGGGTTATGTGATTTATTTTATATGGATCATGCTGCCAATTTTTTTGTGGCAATTTTTTCATCGCCATTTGCGTGAAATAATGTTCTTTGTTCTAGGTTTTGGTTCTGCAATGGGTTTGGCATTTCTTTGATTTCATGGTGTTCAAATTTTAAAATGGATGTTTTGGCCTGTGCCCTAATTCCTTACTGGATAGAAATGCCTGCCCTGCTGATTGAATATAGGGACACTGATATTATCGAAATCATTGCGAAAAAAGTTGGATCATTTGTTCGGCATGATTTGCTTCCCTTTGAGAATTTCCATAGGTTTGTTCATTTCTGTCTTATGTTAGACACTTCCAAACCTTTTCCCAAAGGAATTGAATTAAAGTCAAAGTGGGGGTCTTGGCATCAGAAATTTGTTATTCAGGAAGTTGAGACGGTTCTACTTTATGCTAACTTATTGGGACATTTCACGAATCAGTGTAAAGACCCTAACAGCTCAAACTTAGTTGTATGCGAGGATCACACTACTTTTCCAGCTAAGTGTTCTAAGGTGACAAATAAAGAAATTCCATTTGTAAATGCTCCAAATAACAATGAATCTTTGTCAACCGGGGAGGATCATGTTTCACTTTCAAATACTGCATCATTGCTGCACTCTCATGATTTAAATGATGGATCATCTTCACAATGACAACTAGTTCTTTTTTATCAATCATTTTCTTTGACATTTGATCGTATTTACTCTTTTGTTAGCATGCTAAGGTGGTATCTACCAGTTATTGCTTTTGTTTATAATGCGATTGATTTTTCAAAAGTATTATTATTTCTGCAAGCTGTCTCGGTACCCGAATCTCCTTACAAGAATGTAGACTCTTCTTTGATGGAGATCATAGTTAAGAAACTAATGTTTTCAGGTGGTCCACTTAAGTTTTGAAAATTAACTTGGGATCACACTAATTTAATGTCTAAAGAAGTTATTTCGGATGTAACTGAGAATACTTCTATGTTTTTACAATGCCAAGATAATCATGAGGATTCTTTTTTTGATTTTCCTATCTTAACAAATCATGATGATGTTAATTCCTCTCCTATTATGTCTTAAGACAATTGCCAGGTTACAAATATTGATGACTGTTCTTTGATTCTAGATTTTGTGCCCTCTTCCCCAGTCAAGGCATCCATTGTACAGACTCCTTTATCCCCAAAGATGAACATTCAAACACCCAAAAAGAGAGGTTGAAAGTCTAAGTTAACTAAAGCTCTAGAGGAAATAGAGGTTGGAGTCCAATCCATGCTAGATAAAAAAAATTTCCTCTTCAAAAGATGTTCGACAAGGAGAACTAAGTGTTCTCCTTGTCCACAATGAGAATCCTTTAATGGAATGTCAGGGGCATTAATGCCCCTGACAAGAGAAATAGAATTAAGAAAAGGCTTGATTCTTCTCAATGTGATATTGTTTTGCTTCAAGAAACTAAGTTGTCCTTGGATAATTTCAATTCTTCAGTTTGAAGGTGGGGTTTGTGGGAAAGTTCCTCTATTCTAGCAATTGGAGCCTCTAGAGGATTGGCAGTCTTATGGAATCCCAAGGCTATTTCGGTATTCCCCCTCCAATCAGATACAAATTGGCAGTTATTGAGCATTAAATACTTCTCTTTGTCTTTTCTTCTAATTAACCTATATGGACCCACATCTACCCCTGCTAAGTTGCTTCTTTGGCAATCTTTAACTAATGTACTTCTACAATTCCTGTCTTCCAAATTCCTTCTTGCTAGAGATTTCAATGCTACATTAAATCTGAATGATAAAAAGGGAGGGATTAATCCTCCTAATCGAGTGGTCTTTGATTTTAATAATTTTGTATTGGATAATGATCTTCTGGATGTCATGCCTTCAAATGGTTCTTATACTTGGACAAACCGTAGATCAAGTTTTTTTCAGATAGCGGTTAGGTTGGATAGGTTTTTAGGATCTCATCTCTGGAAATTGGAAAATTTTCTCTTATCTTCAGAAATCCTACCTTTCTCAGATTCTAATCACTTTCCTATTCAACTACACATTGAGTCACCTAATTCATCATTGCCTACCCCATGAAAATCCTCTTTTAAATTTGAGTTAGTTTGGTTTAGACACCCTCTTTTCCATTCCCATTTGAAGCAATGGTGGCAGTCCGTACCCCATGAAAATGGAACTAAGATGTTCCAATTTTTCAAAAAATTACAATATGTTAAAAACCTAATCAAGGCTTGGAATATTAATTTTTTTAAGAACATTTTTGAGCAAAAACAAAAGATAGAAAAAGATTTATTTGAAATTAATCAATATATTATAGTAAATGGGTTAGATCCACAGTCTTATGAAGTGCAAAAAGCATTTCAGTTGGATTAGTCTGAGTTATGTGCAAGGGAGGAAGAATACTGGAGGCAAAAGTCTCGTGAGTTATGGCTACAATTAGGTGATTAGAATACTAAGTTTTTCCATGCATCTGCCAAACATAAGAAAGCAGCCAAATTAATTTTTTCAATAAAGGATGATCATGGGAATATTCTAACTAATGAAAAAGAAATTGAGCTGCAAGGAGTTAGGTTTTTCTCAAACTTGTTGTCTCCCACTATGCCTTTGGTACCAGATATTGATAATTCCAATCATATTCTTCAACATATTCCTCCCTCTATTACACCCCAAGACAATCTGTTGTTAATGGCTCCTTTTACCTTGTTGGAAATTAGAAATGTAGTCTTCTCTTTATCTCTTGATAAGGCTCCTAGCCTAGATGGGTTTACAGGTCTCTTCTTTCAGAAGACTTGGGATGTTATTGCTTTGGATTTACTAGATGTTTTGGAGGAGTCTAGGAAGAATTCATCAGTCTTAAAGTGCTTCAACACTACTAATATTGTGCTTATCCCAAAAGTTAATGATCCTCAAACTTTTGCTGACTTTTGTCCTATCTCTCTCTGTAACACAATTTATAAAATCATTACGAAAGTCATTTACCTGCGTCTTCAGCATATTATCCTGAGAATCATTTCTCATGAGCAAGGGGGATTTATCCCTGGTAGAGATACAATAGATGGGGCCATTCTAGCTCATGAAACATTACATTCAATAAAGTCACATTCTATTCCCTCTTTTGTTGTTAAATTGGACATGATGAAGGCATATGATAGGGTAAGTTGGTCTTTCTTGCTAGAAGTTTTGTCAAGATTTGGTTTCTCAAAAAAGTGGTGTAAATGGATTAAGGCTTGTATATTTGGTGCTCACTTTTCTATAATAATTAATGGAGCACCTGCTGGCTTCTTTTCATCCTCTCAGGGGGTAAGGCAAGGAGACCCTTTGTCCCCCTTTTTGTTTATAATAATGGAAGAGGCTCTAAGTCGAGCCATTAATGCATCCCATACCACAAATTTGTGGCATGGTATTCTCATTCCAAACAATTCTATTTCGGTTACACATTCTTTATTTGCTGATGATACTTTGCTTTTCGGTAATGCTAGTATAGAGAAGGCCAAACAAGTCATGCATGTTTTAGATATATACTGTTCAGCATCTGGTCAAAAGGTTAATAGTCAAAAATCAAAGATATACATTTTTAATGTACAACAATCATTAACTCAAAAGATTATTGGTATTCTTGGGTTCCCTGTGGATGAGCTGCCTTCTACTTATTTAGGAGTACCTTTCTTCTTGGGTTCTAATAAATCATTATATTGGCAGGCGGTTATTGCTCGCATAAAGTCCAGGGTTTTGGCATGGAAAGCAAGATGGTTGTCCTTATCTGGGAGAATCTTGTTAATCAAAACTATTTTATCAGCTATACCCAATTATTATTTTTTAGTTCTTCAAGCCCCAAAATCAGTGGTAAATTAGATTGAAAAATTAATTAGAGACTTCCTTTGGACTACTAATATGACAGGTGAAAAGAAAATCCCATTGGTCTCATTATCAGATATGGCTTCCTCTCAAGCTTTTGGTGGAGTGGGCCTTCATAATTTATCATTTCAGAATTTAGCTTTTGGAGGTAAATTGGTATGGAAATTGTTCTCCCAACCTAGTATTAAATGGTGTCATTTAATGCAAGAGAAATGTCTTGACAACTTGGATCCTTCTAGAGCCATTTCTATTCTTGACCCTCCAAAAGGCTCACCCATTTGGAACTTTATGATGAAAGCAAGATATGTTATTACTTCTTTTATGTCATGGGAAGTTCATAATGGTGAATCAATTAACTTTTGGTTTGATTCATGGAATGGTTTACCAGCTTTATACACTCTTCAACCCTTCCTAAATATCTGGGAAGTTGCCTCTTCTATGTGGGGTTCTAATTTCTCTTCTTATGTATCTGCAGTGTCAATCCACACAGGGTTAGTAA
This sequence comes from Chamaecyparis obtusa, assembly GCA_027943335.1. Lineage (NCBI taxonomy): Eukaryota > Viridiplantae > Streptophyta > Pinopsida > Cupressales > Cupressaceae > Chamaecyparis > Chamaecyparis obtusa. The sequence continues at coordinate 152,432 of BSBK01010201.1, read as the reverse complement.
TATGGACTGACTTTTCCCTTCTCCCAATTTCCCCCCATGAAGCTTCTCTTGCAAATTAGTTTCTTTCTTCCCAAATTATTTTCCTTTCTAAATCCACTAATCGCCTCTTCTGGGCTTCATCCCTAGATGGTAATTATACGGTCAAATTGGGATATGAGAAAATTCAAGCTAATCAGAATAATAGCCCAAGGCAAAGGGCCTTTGTTTTTTGTTGGCACAAATCAGTTTCACCCAAAGCTGGTTGTTTCTCCTAGCTTGTACTGAAAAAATGGGTCCTTACAAGTGACAAATTAGCCAGACTAAATATTACAAATGTTTTCCCTTGTGTTCTATGTAATCGGGACCAAGAATCTGCTGATCAGCTCTTTCTTAGCTGCTCATTCGCACAAGATTGTTGGTTATTCATTTTAAATAAGTTGAGTTTCTATATGCCACTCCCTATGACTATCTAGGATCTATTTCAATCTTGGCCATGTTTGTATACCAAGTCCATGTTCGCATCTATTTGGGTGTGTTCTCCTTCTCTAGTGATCTAGGCCATCTAGTGGGAGAGAAATAATAGGATTTTTTGAAATTCTCCGTTGAGTATTGATGTTGTTCTTAAGAATTCAGCATTCCATTATTGAGGTTACTAATGCTTATACGTGTAAGTTCAAGTGTAATAGGGGATTTTCTACTTGGGATAATGTTATTGCCAAGAATTGGAAGGGGTTAGTGTTTCCTCGTCTCCCTTTCCCCTTATGTCCGAAAGATAAGAATAGTGTTAGATCCCTTATTAGATGGTCCCCCCCCCCAAAATGCATATATCAAACTAAATTTTGATGGGGCCTCAAGAGGTAACCCGGGAAAGTCAGGGTTTGGGTTTGTTCTTCGGGACCACATAGGTTTAGTTATTCATCTTGAGTCTCACCCCATCCCTTCAGGTACCAACAACTTGGCGAAAGCGTTTGCACTACTTCATGGATTATCTACTACTAAGAAGCTTAATATTCAATTTTTACATGTTGAAGGGGACTCATTAGTTATTATCAATGCATGTGTTAGGAGAGTTGCCTATTCTAGGCATATCCTCTATGTATTACCTAAAATCTGGTCTCTTCTAGACTCTTTTTTGGATTGTTTTCTAGCCCACACTTATAGAGAGGGAAACTGCTTGGTGGATTTGTTAGCCAACTTTGGAGCTGATGGTTCTAACATTATCTTCCCCTCTCCCATCGTATCCCCATCCTCTCACCCTTCCATTTTTAATTTAATAAAGTTTGACACCCCTTAGTTACCTTAACTATCCCTCATTGTTTTATTTTAATGACATAAACAACAAATGATCAGCATATTACATCATCTTTCGTGTCTCATTATGCTACTCTATTCCATGGTATTCTATAAATGACAGACACTATTAATAGCCCACCTCCGCATGTGTAATAGTTCCTTTCAACAATACTTTATATTGATTTCTAGTGAGAGTGTTATTTGTATGATCCATTACGCACGAAGCAATCCTTTCTGCTTTTGTAAGGACCTTGCTGAAGATTGATTACTCATGTGTGGAATTTTTTGGCTCGTACTAGCTTCATTTATTTCAATGTATGGAGCAAGCTTTCTCATGATGGCTACTTGTGATATATTATCGAGGTTCATTTCATTCCAATTACATGGTATTTTCATTGATATTACAGTGTTGGTGTTACTGGGAATTTTTTTCATGGCATTACACAGATACATTGATGAGTTTAGACCATTGAATCTTCAGTTTTGGTTGTCAAGTCATCAATTGGAAGTCTCGTTTGAAGGTATTATTTCTGATGATACCCTTGCATCCATGTTTATTATTCACTATTCAAAATGTGCTCGTAGTATCTATAGAATGATTGGTGATTCAATATTATCTCTACATTATCAAAGAATTATCTTTCCATCTCAAATTGTTTCAGTCTTTTGTTTCAATATATTAGACTTGTCTCAGTCATGGTCTTTGTTGGTAGCTATTGCAAACTGGTCTATTCGGCCACAATACTTGCAGGAAAATGGTTTGCTTCTTGTAGTCAAAAAGTATAACTTTTGGCTCCAAGAAGCTCACATTGGAGGTATTTTTCCTCAGCATCTACTTTTCAATTCTGATAAATATGTCATGGTTTTGGCTACAGTTAAAGATTGTATATCAGCAAATTCCATTATGCCTCTTGATCATCTATTGAATAGAACCCCATTTGATGCGGGTCACAGAGGTAAGGCATTTGCAAAAATGTATGCCTTACTTGCTATATTGGCTCAAGTTCAATCTTCCAATTTGAATTTGGCTTCCTTTGTGTTGGATGGTACTTCTCCTATGGGTATTTCAGCTCATTTGGATGTTCCTTCGTGTTCCCTGACTCCACTGTTAGTGGGTTCATGTTCTTCCCCTGTTCGGCCCCTAGTTTCTCCTCCACCTAACCGCGCTTTATTATCTCCATGTGCTTCAGGGGATTTTCTTACTGCTCATGCAAACCGTCTTTGGAGTTCCTTGTTTTTAACACCACCTTCGCATCCTAGTTTCGAGAGTTTTGACTAGTGATGCTTTAACATGTTTTCTGGTGTAATCTATTTTTTGTCATGCTTCACATATTGTTTTGTAGGAGGTGCTATGTCTTTTACTTGGATAGCTTATACGAATCTATGGAGATTTTTTGTAGTCTCTGTTAATTCATCTTCATGTCATGGCTCCTAAACGTGATTTTTGACTCCTGATGGCTTCATTGTACATACTATATGGCTGATGTCATCTCATTAATATGACAACTCTTTGTAATTTCAATATTTCTCATAATACAAACAATGTAATGGAATATATGTAAGGGGGGTTTTAATTATTTGTAATAGGGCCTTCATTTAGGTGGGATGTCGACAAAACAATTTTGGATTATACTGTAATGCGGATTTATTCTGCCATAAGGGTTAAGGGGGCTTTTTGTACTTACCATACAAGTCGTGTTTCGACCTTGGGGATTTTTGGGTAGGCTACTATATCTTCTTTGAGCAAACTTTTGCTCCTTTTGTATATATATGGGTAATGAACAAAGTTTTCTTTATTGATTCTTTCTCTAGGAGCCCTTTGAACCAGATTAATATTAATATAAATAAAAAAAATTTCCAAAAAAAAAATAAAAATCTTTGAAATATGGTAGTATTGCCTTCCACGTTTCAAATATTACTACATAAATATTAATATTTGAAATATATTTTTAATTTTAAAAATATTAAAATAAAATAGATAGTTAATATAAATTGTTAACAATAATTCTGCTTTTTTTGAGTTTGTTAAATGAAACATTTAAGAAACAAAACAAATTAAAGTAATGTATAATTGACAAAATATTTGTGAACTATTTGAAATGTAAAACTAAATATAAAATAAAACTTATTTAAATGAAAAATCTAAATCTAAAATACAAACTATTTAAAATGCAAATCTAAATCAAACATGAAAATCTAAAGGAAACATATAAATCTAAAGGAAACATGCATATTTAAATGAAACATGGAAATGTAAATAGAATGTGCAAATGCAAATCTAACATGCAAATCAAAATGAAACATGCAAATCTAAATCAAACTATTTTAAATGCATATCTAAAGAAGATATACTAATAAATTGAAACTAAATCCATGGAAAATTAAAATACAAAACAACAATGTCACATGTAAAAAATTTGATCCAAAATTCAATCTACTATTGCCTCCTCCAAAAATTGCCACCTCTTCATACTCTTCAAAACAACAAATAAAATGAGGAGACACTCTTTAATAATTTGAGAGTGTCTCTTCATATTCCCCAAAAGGTGCCTTTTCTAATTCCTTTATCTCTCCAAATTTTAAATTTAAATTTCATTTTTTAAACTTTTTAATTTATTCTTCCTCCATGTGGCGCCCTTAATTTTTTAGGTACTATTGTTTCAGGCCCCATTATTTTGCTCTTTCCATTTGTCTTCCTACTATTTTGGCCAGAATCATTTTTAGCATATTCTCATGTTGGTATTCCCATTTGTCCTCCCATTGTATAGGTACGCCTCTTGGTGTAAAAATAAAACTTATTTGAAATGCAAACTACTTAAAATATAAATCTAAATCTAAAATGCAAACCATTTTAAAATGTAAATTTTATCAAACATGCAAATCTAAATCAAACATGTAAATGTAAATGAAATGTGCAAATGTAAATCAAATGTGCAATCAAAATAAAACATGCAAATGTAAATCAAACTATTTTAAATATAAATCTAAATAAAACATACTAATCAATTGAAACTAAATCTATGGAAAACCACATGCTTTAGCACCTTCGAACTAGTTCTAAACTGCATATATTGGATGATACACATTTTTGTATTGAGTGACGATTCTGGGTTTTCTTCCTGATTCTTTCCCAGTTGAGTTTTTTTGAATCAGTTTTATTAATATAATATTATAGTGGCTCATCCACTTTTGCCTAAAAAAAAATTCTATTTTTTTAGTTTGTAATTGAAACATTTAAGAAACAAAAGAAATTAAAGTAATGTAAAATTAAAAAACTATTTCAGAACTATTTGAAATGCAAAGCTACATATAAAATAAAACTTATTTAAATGGTAAATCTAAATCTAAAATGCAAACTATTTAAAATGCAAATATAAGTGAAACATGTAAATCTAAATCAAACATGCAAATGTAAATAAATTGTGCAAATGTAAATCAAATATGCAAATGTAAATCAAATATGCAAATCAAAATGAAATATGCAAATGTAAATCAAACTATTTTAAATGCATATCTAAATAAAATATACTAATCAATTGAAAATAAATTTGTGGAAAACTAAAATACAAATCAAAAATCTCACTTGTAAAAAAATTGCTCCAAAATTCAATCTACTCTTGGCTTTGCCAAAATTCTCCACCTCTTCATATTCTACAAAAT
>BSBK01010201.1:110000-145000 GCA_027943335.1 Chamaecyparis obtusa | reverse complement strand
TATGAGCAGATGACATACCGATATTATTTGAATATTAAAACAAAAGTATGAACTCATCACTAAGAGTTATAGCAATTAAAGACATATTGTCAGTATTACAAATAATGACAATTTTATTAGGACAACTCATAAGGAAGGAATAAAAGAGAAAGATCTTTTCTGATTACTGATATGGCATCGGTATGATCTATAGCTATGAAGCAATATAAAGTGTGATAATAATAAGAAATACATCGCTATATGACAAGGTGACAAATCATTCTCTATCAGCAAGTGATATGACGATCACAGTATCACAAAATATGTTAAAGAGGCTAGAAAAGAAGTGAGTAACACCAATAGTTGATGGTCCTTCCTTGAAATAGATAGAGATTAAGGGAAGGGTGTTAGGCTATTGGTAGAAATGGGTTTCAAAGATAGTGATGCCTGATCTTTTATCACGACATGTTATAGCTATAAGAAAGTTAGAGTTGGCTAAAGGCATCAGTTGGAGACAAAATTAGTTAAGCTGATGAATGATGGGTTGCCAGTATAATGTATGGCAATAATGCAAGGAAATGATAGATGGATATTGTGTTTTTGGTGATGGTTGATATGGCATCGGAATCACTTAATGTGAAGAATGAAAAGAAGATTAATGTCGGGGAAAGAACTAAAAATGGTACATGGATTGATGTGAAAAGTGTTGTACATTATTCGTTGGTAGATTTTTCAAATTTTGATATTGATATGAATTTAATTTTCTAGTGTAAGAGTTATGAGGGGGTTCAAATGCATCATTTCACTATTCAAGCACTAAAATTTGAAGCAAGAAGAGTGAAAGACAGACCAAAATATGAGTAATAGGATGAATTCTTCTTAGCGATAGTGGGAAAATTTATAGAAAAAAGAAATGGAGACCTTGGGCTCAGCAAGAAACAAAAAGACCACAAAGGGAAAGTAAATGCTAGAAAAGAAACATAACAAAAACAAAGATGCCCCAATGAGAAAGCTTAACCAAAATCTCATAGATCGAATGCAGTTACTCAGACCAAGATCTAGGAGGTTGAAGGATGCTCTACCTGATAAGGACAAGATGGAAGACAAATTGATAGATGTAGGGGATGTGTGGACAAGAGTGAGGGGTTATGATATTTTCCTATTTCATCACCTCAGAAGAGATAATTTGAAAATGCCACTATGTCATCCATAGGAGATGAATTTGGGCGAACTGGGTGTACTGAATGTGTTTGTGAATGTGAAGCTATTGGGGCTTTTGGTTGAGAATTAAAATCTTGAACACAAATTTATTTATGATGCTATTGGAAATGAGTTCATGAAGATGTCTGTTGATTCCATTTCTCAAATATTTGGTCTGGAGTGGGGTTTTTCAAAGAAATTATCTTATGCGGAACTACAAAATGAATTCATAGGAGCAGAAACAACATATATGCAATGGAAATTACCTTTGCAAAGGATAGTAAGGGAGCCCTTGACTGAGGTAGATGGACCACCCTTTAATGTAAGCCTTTTTAAGAACTACTTTGATATGACCTATCAGACTTGTGGGCAGGTTGGAGGAGTGGAACTACTTGACCTAATTAATGCAAGTCCAATGGTGGTGGCAATGGATGTCCAGATGTATGAGTCAAGACCTTTCGATTATGTCATCTACATTGTAGAAGATATGCACTATTATTTCATAAATTTTAAGATTAGTGAAAATCTATTTTTCAAACATTACTCCTTGTTGATGTGTATGGTGCTTTTCTATGGCCATTGAAAGGGAATACGGTTGGAAGAATTCAGGTTGTAGGTTAAAGATAAGGATGGGAATGATCATCCTATAAAATTGTGGATATTAGTATGGGATTATAGATATAGTGGTTCAGATTATATCAGGTTTGACAAATTTTTTGTGCAAGCATTGTATTCTTTAATCAATTTTCTAGTTCCTAATTCCATTTCTATTGAAATAAAGAGATTTTTGAGACCCAAGGAGTATGGCTTGGGTAACATTGTAAATCACAATTGGGGAGATTGGTATGGCTATGCCAACTTCATGTGCTTTAGGGTATATCGGTTTGAGGGAAGCCCTTATAGATTACCTAAGTTTGTACCAGATAGGATAGCCTATTAGGAAATTGTTAGTTAGATGAGTATTTCTAGTAACAAGCATTTTGAAGGACCTTCTCACAAGTAGTCATTTTTATGTGGAACTTTAATTTTTAGAGATTTTTCCATAGTGTCCACAAAGGCTTATGAAATCATTGGTGCAAAGTTGGAAGATGAATATCATATGTTTCAACATGATGGTAGGGAATGTTATGACCCTGGATGATACATGCACGAGTGTAGAAAGAAACCAAAAATGGGGGATTATATTCAAAAGATTTTTGAATTGGAGGATATGTTTAAAAAACATGGAAGGGTCAGATGCTCAGAAAATTATTGATGAACATAATTTAAAAGACTAGTGCAGAAACAACAATAAATGGCACAATTCATCCAAGAAGCAATAGATTTAGGGGGTGAGAAAGAAGGAGAGCCCCTTATAACTAGGAAAATTGATTTTCCTAAGATTGAAATAGAAGAAACCCATGACCAGATGATCACTAGATTGAATGTTAATCAAGATGAAAGGATTGATGAATATACAAAATTTGTTTCCAATGAAGATTTCACTAAATCCAAAGAATTTATGACATGTGTATACAATTAAAGGGGTAAAAGGATTAGGGAGTCAATCCTAAACATTACTCCTAAGATCAAGCAAGAACTTTTGTTGAAGTTAAAAGAAGATGTCAGAAATGAGATATAAATAATTACCCCTGAGAGAGGGAGGAAAATTCTAATTGAAGCAGGTATAATTTTTTTCTTGGATGGGATCTCAGTGCCTCATTTATTTTTGATAGCATCATAAACTCAGGGAGCCAAGGTCTCAAATTAGACATTCAAGTTGCAAATGATATATGTTTATTGGGTCATGGTTCATAGAAGATAAACAAACAATGTTAATATGGGCATTGTAGCCACCACATAAGAGGCCACAAATAATAGACATTGATAAATCCTTTGGGCATATGATGAAACTTAAGGTCAAGGAATCCGACCCCTTGGTCATTGTTGACATCAGTGTAAACATTGCTAAGTTGAATGAAGCTTGGGTTGAAAGGTTGTACTTTGAGAGAGACCAGTGGAAGAATCAATATGAAGATTTTTTAAGAGAAAAGGGGAATCCAACCTTTTCCTTTGCTACCAGGTGGTTAAAGTATGTTAAAGAAAAAATGTGATGAAATGCAGGAGGAAAAAAAGAAGCTAACAAATCTAGTGAAGGTGGTTAGAAATGATACAGGGAAGTGCTTTCTTAAGTACAAATTTGATAAACTCAGAAAACATAATAGCTATGTGGGATCGAACAAAGGCATATAGAGTTATGGGAACCAGTCATGATGCAATAAACAAGAAACTGAAAGAAAAAATAAGTGCCCTAGAGATGGATGAACAGGGAGAACTCCAAACCCTACTGACAACACACAATGAATATGGCTCAAAAATAAAAGAGGATTTTAAGGACTTCACAGATATAAATAAGCTTGATTTTCCAACATGGGTTGACAACAATGGACAAAGCATAGGAAAGGATGCATGAATCAAAAGTTTCCTAGGATTACTAAATGCTGCTCTTTAGGCCTGCAAGGACGATGACTTAGAGCTCAAGAGTACAAACCAGAGCATGGATGAGTTTGTCATGAAGGAATTCATAATTTGAGATGCTTTGAGTGATGTTGATCAGGGAATAAATGAAGGTTACCAACAACATATTATCAATTGTGAGAAAGATCAGGAGGACTTAGATCCTATTTACGATTAGTCGGGCATTTGTCAAGTTTTTTTTAAAGTTTTGTTAACTATTAAATGGAGAGTTTCACCTCTTCACATGTAACTAAATTGTTATCTATATGTATATGAGTCGATCTCAGAAAAGATAATTACAATTATAATATCAAATGTAAATCAAAATAAAACATGCAAATGTAAATCAAACTATTTTAAAGGCATATCTAAATGAAACATACTAATAAATTGAAACTCAATCTATGAAAAATTACAATATAAAACAATAACCTCATTTTTAAAAAAATTACTATAAAATTCAATTTACTCTTGGCTTCTCCAAAGCTCTTCACCTCTTCATACTTTACAAAACAACAAATCAAATGAGGAGACACTCATTTATAATCTGAGAACATCTCTTTATATTCCCCAAAAGGTCTCTTTTCTAATTCGTTTGCTTCTCCAAATTTTATCTTTTATTTTTTTTAATTTATTCTTCATCCATGTGGTGCCCCTATTTTTCCAGGTTCTATTATTTTGGGCCCTATTATTTTGTCTTTTCCATTTTTCTTCCTATTATTTTGGCCAACTATTAATAGTTTTGTAAATTATTTATTTAATCTAATAATTTTTATTGACAAGGAATCTTTTTGGCATATTCTCCTATTGGTATTCCCATTTGTACTCCCATTGTATAGGTATGTCTCTCAATGTAAAAATAAAACTTATTTAAAATACAAATCGAAATCTAAACTAAAAGTTATTTAAAATGTAAACTATTTAAAATGTAAATTTTATCAAACATGCAAATCTAAATAAAAAATGTAAATGTAAATGAAACATGCAAAGGTAAATCAAATGTGCAAATCAAAATAAAACATGCAAATGTAAATTAAACTATTTTCAATACAAATCTAAATAAAACATACTAATCAATTGAAACTAAATCTATGGAAGACCAAAATACAAAATAACATTCTCATTTGCAAAAAATTTACACCAAAATTCAATCTACTCTTGGCTCCTTTAAACCTCTCAACCTCTTTGTATTTTGTAAAACAACAAATAAAACAAAATAACAACTGAAATGAGGATATGCTCTTTCCTAATCTGAGTGTCTCTTCATATTTCTTTAAAAGTGCCTTTTCTAATTCTTTTACCTCTGCAAATTCCAAATTTAAATTTAATTTTTTAAAACTTTTTAATTTATTCTGCATCCATGTGGCACCCCTATTTTTTCATGTCCTATTATGTCGGACCCTATTATTTCAACCTTGCCTTTTGTCTTCATATTATATCAACCATATATTATTTCACCTAGATATATAAAAAAATATTTTTAAAAATGTAACATTTAAGAAACAAAATAATTTAAACTAGTGTATGCTTAATCTAAGTTTAAAAAATTATAAGATTAATTGAATACAAATTTCATTAATATGACGACATTGTCATCCACATTATAATATTTGAAATCTTGCCTTTCACATTTCAAATATTACTACATAAATATTAATGTTCGAAATATATTTTTAATTTTACAAGTATTAAAATAAAAGAGATAGTTAATATAAATTATTAAGAATAATTCTACTTTTTTTAGTTTGTTAAATGAAACATTTAAGAAACAAAATAAATTAAAGTAATGTATAATTGACAAAATATTTGAGAACTATTTGAAATGTAAAACTAAATATAAAATAAAACTTATTTAAATGAAAAACCTAAATCTAAAATGCAAACTATTTAAAATACAAATCTAAATCAAATATGCAAATCTAAAGGAAACATGTAAATATAAATAAAACATGCAAATCTAAATGAAACATGCAAATGTAAATATAATGTGCAAATATAAATCTAACATGCAAATCTAAATCAAACTATTTTAAATGCATATCTAAAGAAAATATACTAATCAATTGAAACTAAATCCGTGGAAAATTAAAATACAAAATAACAATGTCACGTGTAAAAAAATTGATCCAAAATTCAATCTACTCTTGGCTCCTCCAAAAATTGCCACCTCTTCATACTCTTCAAAACAACAAATAAAATGAGGAGACATTTTTTTATAATTTGTGAGCGTCTCTTCATATTCCCCAAAATGTGTCTTTTCTAATTCCTTTACCTCTCCAAATTTTAAATTTAAATTTAATTTTTTTAACTTTTTAATTTATTCTTCATCCATGTGGTGCCCTTAATTTTTCAAGTACTATTATTTCAGGCCCCATTATTTCGCTCTTTCCATTTGTCTTCCTACTATTTTGGCCAGAATCTTTTTTAGCATATTCTCATGTTGGTATTCCCATTTGTCCTCCCATTGTATAGGTACGACTCTCGGTGTAAAAATAAAACTTATTTAAAATGCAAACTACTTTTTTACTTTTTTGGCTTTTTTAAACTATGTGCTCGAAGGTAGTTCATACTCCATATTGTAAACCAGATGCTTTGGCACCTTCGAACTAGTTCTAAACTGCGTATATTCGATGATTCAAATTTTTGTATTGAGCGATGATTATGGGTTTTCTTCCCGATTCTTTCTCGTTTGAGCTTTTTTGAATCAGTTTTATTAATATAATATTATAGTGGCTCGTCCACTTTTACCTAAAAAAAAATCTATTTTTTAGTTTGTTAAATGAAACATTTAAGAAATAAAAGAAATTAAAGTAATGTAAAATTAAAAAACTATTTCAGAACTATTTGAAATGCAAAACTAAATATAAAATTAAACTTATTTAAATGGTAAATCTAAATCTAAAATGCAAACTATTTAAAATGCAAATATAAATGAAACATGTAAATCTAAATCAAACATGCAAATGTAAATAAATTGTGCAAATGTAAATCAAATATGCAAATGTAAATCAAATATGCAAATCAAATGAAATATGCAAATGTAAATCAAACTATTTTAAATGCATATCTAAATAAAATATACTAATCAATTGAAACTAAACCTGTGGAAAACTAAAATACAAAACAACAATCTCACTTGTAAAAATATTGCTCCAAAATTCAATCTACTCTTGGCTTCACCAAAATTCTTCACCTCTTCATATTCTACAAAACAACAAATGAAATGAAGAGACACTCTTTTATAATTTGAGTGCATCTCTACATATTCCCCAAAAGGTGTCTTTTCTAATTCCTTTGCTTCTCCAAATTCTAAATTTAAATTTAATTTTTTTTAACTTTTTAATTTATTTTTCATCCATGTGGCGCCCCTAATTTTTCAGGTCATATTATTTTAGGCCCCATTATTTTCCCCTTGCAAATCTAAATCAAACATTTAAATGTAAATGAAACGTGCAAATGTAAATCAAATGTGCAAGTCAAAATGAAACATGCAAATGTCTATCAAACTATTTTAAATGAAAATCTAAATAAAACATACTAATTAACTGAAACTAACTCTATGGAAAACTAAAATACAAAATAACATTCTCACTTGCAAAACAATTTACAACAAAATTCAGTCTTCTCTTGGCTCCTCCAAAACTCTCAACCTCTTTAGAATCTGGAAAATAACAAATGAAACAAAACAAATAAAATGAGGAGATTCTCTTTTATAATCTGAGTGTCTCTTCATATTCCTCAAAATGTGCCTTTTCTAATTCTTTTACCTTTCGAAATTCCAAACTTAAATTTAATTTTTTTAACTTTTTAATTGATTCTGCATCCATGTGACACCCCTATTTTTTCATGTTTTATTAGGTCGGGCCCTATTATTTCAACCTTGCCTTTTGTCTTCCTATTATATCAACCAACTATTATTTCACCTTGATATTATAAAAATATATTTTTAAAAATGCAACATTTAAGAAATAAAATAAATTAAACTAATGTATGCTTAATCTAAGTTAAAAAAAAACTATAAGATTGATTGAATATAAATTTCATTAGCATGTCGAAATTGTCATCCACATTAATTATAATGCTCGAAATATGGCAGCATTGCCTTTCATGTTTCAAATATTAATATATAAATATTAACATTTGAAATATATTTTTAATTTAAAAAATATTAAAATAAAATAGGTATTTAATGTAAAATGTTAACAATAATTTTATTTTTTTTGTTTAACAAACATTTGAGAACTATTTGAAATGCAAAACTAAATATAAAATATAACTTATTTAAATGTAAAATCTACATCTAAAATATAAACAATTTAAAATATAAATCTAAATCAAACATGCAAATCTAAATGAAACATGCAAATATAAATAAAACGTGCAAATGTAAATCAAACATGCAAATATAAATAAAACATGCAAATGTAAATAAATAAAAAATCAAAATGAAACATGCAAATGTAAATCAAACTATTTTAAATGTTTATTTAAATAAAATATACTAATCAATTGAAACTAAATCTGTGGAACACTAAATCTGTGGAAAACTAAAATACAAAATAAAAATCTCACTTCTAAAAAATTTGCTCCAAAATTCAATCTACTCTTGACTCCTTCAAAACTCTCCACCTCTTCATACTCTGCAAAACAAAAAATGAAATCAAGAGACACTCTTTTATAATTTGAGAGTATCTCTTCATATTTTTGAAAATGTGTCTTTTCGAATTCATTTGCCTATCCAATTTCTAAATTTAATTAATTTTTTTATCTTTCTAATTTATTCTTCATCCATGTGGTGCCCCTAATGGTTATCTTTCCATTTCCTTCACTAGTCTTCCTTTTCTTCATGTAGAGACTCAGACAAACTCCCTGCAACAATCATATTCTAGACTTTGTCCAATTTAGATCTTATATCTTTATTTTGGTTGAAGATATCACCAAAAGTTGATTTATTCCAACCTTTAACCTCTTTTCTAATTAAATACAACTTATGAGATATCATGTACATTCCAAGCCCTCAGATCGGAGAACTCCACCAATTTTAAATGCAACATTTGAAGTATGGATATGAAGCCCACATAATCTCATACTTGAAGGGGAGATGGCTAGAAGAAGGTTTCTATGTGTAGTCAAGAAGGATAGGACTATGGTCTGAAATAGTTCTTTGGAGAGCCCTGAGAGAAGCACTACATCCCAAATCCCAATAGGTTGAAACTAGGAATCTATCAAGTTTGACTTGGATCAAATATAAACCCTTCCTATTGTTGGACCAAGTGAAAGGGTTTCTGATGTAGAGGTGGTAATGGTTTCTAATGGATCCAAGGTCCAAAAGACAAAATGAAACCAAATCAACAAACTTCTTCAAAATTCAATCTTAATGATTCCCAAAATGACTTCAAGAGGTGAAATGCCAAATAACACTCAAACAAGACCCAAAGTGTGGCCCAATAGTTTCAACTCATGCAATCCAAGGTGTTATAAAGGATTTCAAAATTTTGTCCAAGATTCCATACTCAAATCTTTCAAAACTGTCAAACTAGGCTTAATTACTCTGCCAACTAGGTCTCCAATAAGTAAGTTTAACCAATATCTTAATTACTTCCCAAAACATTTTTAGAATAAATCAACTATCCAGATACCCTTTATTGAGCACTATAACATACCTCAGAATAAGATCTAGTTGCTTTGGAACATGTTCAAGTTTTTATCCCTATACTTTAGTAATTAAGCCTAAAAGTCCTCACATTTACAAAGGAACCACTAAATCGTTTCACTTTCAGACTTTAGGATCTTGGATAGTCTCATGAATGGGTCTTAATTAGAGGAATATGTAACTAATTTGATTCCAAGAGGCTTCTAGATGCAAAAGCCCCAAATTGCACTCTCTAAACCCTTAAAACTAGGGCTTCCTCAATGTCTTGCTTCCCGAGGTTTCCTACAACAAATAATGGTTGATTGACCTTTCCGTTAACATGTATATACACATTCAATCATAAAATAGTGCCATTATTAGACTAAAACTCCTAATCCTTCACCTCACTCTCCAAATTTGCTTAGTTTCTAAAAGTTTCTGTGGTGATCACCACATTCATCAATCAATATTGCATCTCTAATTTTAGAGTGATATCATACATGTTAATTAGATGCCATTATATGAGAAATAGAGTGCTACATTCATAGAATGACATTCATAGTATTAAATTTACACAAGACTATCCTAAAATCAGATTTCCCAAGGACTATACAGTGCCAAAATGGTTCACAGCAACTAGAGTAGGTCTTTTAGAGCATGAATGGAATAAAAAATGATAAAATATGAATGATCAAAGCATTTTAAAAATCCTTCCCATCAACATTAAATTTTAATCATACAGAAGGCCTTCCAACTTTGAAAGAAAATCAGAATTTTATTCAGTTTATTGTAGCAGTCTGTATAGTTTTGAGTTCCTCACCCCCATCTTCTGTACAATGGCCTGATCCTTTAATGTATAACTTCCTCTAAGTCTGTTCAACTAACTTTGGTGGTTGGAAAATTAGATTAAGACTAAATAAGCATAAAAATCCCCCTTCCCTCCTTCTACAAGTAACTGTTGTTATTCAAAAATTTGAATTAATAACATTGTATATTAAGCATCGTTTAAGATTTTTGAATCTTAAGACCTTGGGATATGATCTAAATAAAATTATTAAACCTTATTAAAACCAAATCTAAACTATTATAAGCTTCCAACTCCAAAACTCTTCCTAGACTCCTGAATTGGTCCTAAGGCTTATTAGGCCTTTTAGGACTTATTACATATTTTCCATTTGCATTGAATGGAATGACCTTATAGGCCATTATAGGGGCCAATACATTCCATTTGATGTCTTTGGATATCTTCATGTTCTCCATAGGAGTTTGGAACTTCTTGTGTTCTCTAGGTGCCCTTGCACCATGTTCACCACCTTTGAAAGGACTATTGTCCCAAGAATCAATCCTTGCAT
Source organism: Chamaecyparis obtusa (assembly GCA_027943335.1). NCBI lineage: Eukaryota > Viridiplantae > Streptophyta > Pinopsida > Cupressales > Cupressaceae > Chamaecyparis > Chamaecyparis obtusa. The sequence continues at coordinate 134,341 of BSBK01010201.1, read as the reverse complement.
TGGATGTCTGAATTTGAACTTGTGCTTGAGGAATATGGTACCTTGGGGAAAGAATGAAGTCCTCTAAGGTCACTGTCTTGCTCTTGAAGCCTCCACACACCTTGTGAAAAACATTAGTACCAAAACTTTTATGTGGAGAGTTTGATTTTAGACCAGATTGTCGCCCTGCTGTTGCAACTGGTGTACTTGGCACAGTATGAAACTTTTCCTCCATGAGATGCCTCATCAATTGTTCCAACCCCTATTCTTTACTATAGTCTTTGTATCCTTTGATGGGATAGTAGATGGAGCCAACTTGAATGCTCTTAAAGCCTTCAAATTCTGATTGTTGCAGCCCCAAACATCTCTGATTTGTAGGACTGTCCTGCTCTGTCCTATTCAATCCATGATTATACCCATGCTTCATATACCAAACTATATCATTTTTATGTTTCCTTTCTCATGTATGGGAAAATTATCTCCAAAACACATTATTATCTTGTTCTTATCCCTGCAAGTCAGTGGATTCAACTTAAATTTCTCTTTCCCTTTATGAACAATATAAGTATTAGAGTAGCCATCATGAATTTTTGTCCTCATACATTGCCATGGTCTACCTAATACCATGTGCCTACAATTCATAGATATGACATCGTACCAAACCTGATCACGATATGGCCGAATTGAAAAATTGTCAAGAGCCTTCTAACTAACCTTCACATTCAACTCTTGGTGTACCCAAGTGGCACTGTAAGGGTTAGGATGTTCTACCAATGCCAATCCCAACTTAGAAACCATATCAACTAAAACCAAATTGCTATGTGCCCCTGAATCAATAATTAGAGTACATACCTTGCCTTGGACTAAACATCTTGATTTAAATATACCTTCTTGTGCGGATGTTGGTAATGGTCCTCCTTTCCTCATGAGAAGAAATTCTCCTACCTCAGGGTTTGTTTTTTTAGGTTCATTAGTTTCCTCTTCTTCAATCAGATGTACCCTCCTTTCCTTATCTTGATCAGACTCTATCCATTTAGGGAACCTAAAAGATTGATGTCCAACTTCATTGCAATGAAAGCATCTATCAGTGAAGATGCCACTTCCTCTTCTTCCTCCAAATCTTCCACCTCTTTGGGTGTGTCCTCTTGCCTTAGGAGTAGTTCCTTTGTCCTTTTCTTCCCAAACTTGATTTGTCCTTCCTCCTCTTACCCTCATTGAAGAACCTCCTCTATTGCCACTATTCTATCGTTCACTTTTACTCTTCAATTTCTCCTCTATTCTAAGGGCCAACTAGTAACATTCATTCACACTTCGAGGATTAGAAGCCACAAATTCATCTTGGATGTTAAATCTTAAACAACCTAGATATCTAGCAACCTTAATAACTTCATCTTCTTCCAATCCTAACCTTATGCTTAGTTTATAGAATTCATCTGTAAATGCTTTAACATCTAAATCCTTTTGTCTTAAACTTTGCATTCTTTTATGCATTTGTACATCAAAGTCTTTAGGGAGAAAGTTACCTTTTGGTTTTACTATCATCCTATCCAAAGAGAAAATCTTTGCCTTACCTCTTCTCATTTTGTCTGCCTCCTCATGATCCCACCATAGGAGTGCATGCCCTTTCAGTTTTGTTTTTGCCAATCTAACTCTTTGTTCTTTCAGTACCTCTTCACTTTCAAAGTAAGCATCCATTGATGTCATCCAGTCTAAAAGCTCTTCTTCTTTTAGACTTTTATCATACATAGGGATATCTCCCCTCACCTTATGCTGCTGATTCTTCACAAACTTCAATATCCTAATTGTCATTTTCTCTTGAGGATCTATTTGTTCCTCTTCTTCCTCTTCTTCCCCTTCATTATGGATTTCTTCCTCTTCTTCACTATCAACACCTTCATCTACTGCTCTTCTTTGATTGGATTCCAATGCTTCAAGCCTGGCCAAAAGTGCATTGTAAGATTCCTGAAACCTTATGTTCTTCTCCTTCAACTCCTAGATCTCCCTGGCAGTACCTACATTCCTTGGAGGCATTTTCACAAACAATAGTGAAACTTCTTTAGCAAAGTGTTCCTCTATCCCTTTGAGGATCTACTAGCATACTTTGATACCACTTAATTTAGAGGTGGAAATGGTTTGTGATGGATCCAAGGTCCAAAAGACAAAATAAAACCAAATCAATAAACTTCTTCAAAATTCAATCTTAATGATTCCCAAAATGACTTCAAGAGGTGAAATGCCAAATAACACTCAAACAAGATGCAAAGTGTGGCCCAATAGTTTCAACTCATGCAATCCAAGGTGTTATAAAGGATTTCAAACTTTTGTCCAAGATTCCATACTCAAAGCTTTCAAAACTGTCAAACTAGGCTTAATTACTCTACCAACTAGGTCTCCAATAAGAAAGTTTAACCAATATCTTAATTACTTCCCAAAACATTTGCACAATAAATCAACTATCCACATACCCTATATTGAGCACTATAACATACCTCAGAATAAGATCTAGTTACTTTGGAACATATTCAAGTTTTTATCCCTGTACTTTAGTAATTAGGCCTAAAAGTCCTCACATTTATAAAGGAATTCCTAACTCCTTTCACTTCTAGACTTCAGGATCTTGGACAGTCTCATGAATGGGTCTTAATTAGAGGAATATGGAACCAATTTGATTCCAAGAGGCTTCTAGATGCAAAAGCTCCAAATTGCACTCTCTAAACCCTTAAAACTAGGGCTTCCTCAATGTCTCCCTTCCCAAGGTTTCTTGCAAAAAATAATAGTTGATTCACCTTGCCCTTAACATGTCTATATACATTCAAACATAGAATAGTGCCCTTATTAGACTAAAACTCCCAATCCTTCACCTCACTCTCCAAATTTGCTTAGTTTCAAAAAGTTTCTATGGTGATCACCACATTAGTCAATCAATATTGCATCTCTAATGTTAGAGTGATATCATACATGTTAATTGAATGCCATTCTATGAGAAACAGAGTGCTACATTCATAGAATGATATTCATTATATTAAATTTACAGAAGGCTATCCTAAAATAAGATTTCCCAAGGATTGTACAATGCCAAAATGGTTGGCAGCGATTGGAGTAGGTCTTTTAGAGCATGAATGGAATAAAAAATGATAAAATATGAATGATCAAAGCATTGTAAAAATCCTTCCCGTCAACATTAACTTTGAATCATACACAAGACCTTCCAATATTGCAAGAAAATCAGACTTTTATTCAGTTTGTTGCAGTAGTCCGTACAGTTTTGAGTTCCTCACCCCCATTTGCCGTACAATGGCTTGATCCTTTAATGTATAACTTCCTCTAAGTATGTTCAACCAACTTTGGTGGTTGGAAAATTAGATTAAGACTAAATAAGCATAAAATCCCTTTTCCCTCCTTTTACAAGTAACCGTTGTTATTCAAAAATTTGAATTAACAACATTGCAAATTAAGCATTGTTTAAGATTTTTTGAATCCTAAGACCTTGGGATATGATCTAAATAAACTTATTAAACCTTAACTTAAAAAAATCTAAATTATTATAAGCTTGCAACTCCAAAACTCATCCTAGACTCCTAAATTGGTCCTAAGGCTTATTAGGCCTTTTAGGACTTATTACATATTTTCCATTTGCATTGCATGGAATGACCTTATAGGCCATTATAGGGGCCAATACATTCCAATTTATGTCTTTGGATATCTTCATTTTCTCCATAGGAGTTTGGAACTTCTTGTGTGCTCTAGGTGCCCCTGCACTAGTTTCTCAAGAGGTTTATATCAAAGAGACCTATTCTACTGATTAAGTCAAATAAAATATTCACATTGTTAGTATAATTAAACAAACCTCCCATTTCCTATAGGGGGAATAATGAAGAGTTAAAACCTCCAACCACCATATAAAAGTATTCTTATTCTAAAAACTAAGAGAATAAACTTCATCCCACACTATTCTTCTGCCAACTTAGTGTTGAGAGTATAGATGTTAAACAAGTGCTGGATGAAGGTACCATGTTTTAAAGTCACACCACAAGATAATTATGGGACACAAAAAAAACTTCACCCACCACTTCTCTAATATAATAAGAGGAACCCAACCATATCAAGTTTTAACTCCATAATTTACTGCTCAAGAGCATACGTATTTTGAGGACCGTTCGGTCTCATCATGTTCCATGAAAGAAATTTCATTTCTTATTTTGAGTATTAACATCTAAAGTCATTTACTACCCACTGACAATTTCCCTGGCCATAACTTTGTGTCTTGACACTCTTCTTGAAGGCTTGCCAACCTTATTTTTTATCCCTACATTAACCTCCTTTTATTTTTTTAATCTTTTCTTAGGTTTGCCATACATCATTCGTAGTGCAGCTAGGGAGACAACAAGATATAAAGGTTTAGTCTCTAGGGTGAGTATAACAATCTTGGTAATCTCACTCATAGAATCATCTATAAAGGAGATTTTTTGGATAACTAGGCTCCAGATAGCTTAAGTTTTTTCATTTGATTAAGGATCTCTACCCATGCTTCTAACTATTTTTTACTAGATCCATTAGCATCTTGCAGAGTAACTCCAGAGTATGTTTGGTGGTAAACAAAAAATCCTTTAAAGCTTCCTCCCTCTAACTGACTTGATTAGAGAAACCGAGAAACCACCTGTGGAAGGCTGACATTTACTTGGGGAAAGGGGGATTTCCCCTTCCTCTAGGGTACTATGAGTGGTATCATTTTTATTCTCATCTTGATGTACGTCCACTATAGGGCCTAGAGATTTCATAGGCTCGAAGATTCCTGTTGTGAAAGGGTAACCATCTAGCTCATTAGAGATATGAGTCTCTTGCATTTTTTGGTGAGAATGTAAAGTGGGGATCATTTCTCTGTCAGTTTGGGTTCTTTTGGTAAGGGATTTTTCATTCCACAATAACATATCCTAGCTTTGAACATCTTTGTTAGTGAGTAATATTTTTTATAAACTAAAGCCATATTAATACAAAAGTGGGCCAAAAATAACCTAAATTTTGCCTATGTAAAACCATTGGTAGTGACATAGTGGATGAACTAATCACCCACCTATTGAAATATCTTCTTGTCCTAAAAGTCAAATCAAAGCTCACCCATACGAACCCAGACTAGAGTCATCCGATTAAAGTTAGTCTATGGGTCAAACCTTGGTTTTCACTTTGCTAGGGCTAGAAAATGCTTCCTATAGGTCCATGAACTAGAAATAACCAAAATAAGATCTTCCTTGGTTGTAAAATTGAACAAAAAGGGACACCCCTAGCATAACATAAATGGTAACAATGCCTTTCATTTTTCATCGTACTGCCCATCTACGAACCATGTCAATTGTTGGTCGAAAGTAAAAGAATTTATGAACCAAAGTATTGTGCATGGAGGCCATAATCCTATCCAAAATTACATTTGGGAGACAAATTTCCATCCCTTCCTTAGTGTGGACAATGTTTGGGAGAAGTTTACCCACAATATTATCTTGGGTCCTATTAACCAATTCACCTTTCCAATCCAATAGTAGCTGCATCCCAATATTCTTATTGTGATCATTATTGATGGCATAATCGCTACAAAAGTTTTTGGATGCATTCAAAGAATCGCCAAAATTTTTATGGATAGGAGTAGATACAAAAGATGTCAAAGTCTTTTCCACTTTGGGGGGAGGGCCAGGTTGTTGCGGGTAGAGCCCTCTCCAAGGTCTACAACCATGTGTAGATGGAATCTGCAAGTTTTTGGATGGGAAGTTGAAGGTAAGGAGAGCAAGAAGTTGTAGAGCCACTTCTATTTTTGTTTCCTTTTGAGTTTGTATTTGTTATTTTTTCTACCATATAATTATATGTATTTTAACACATTCACAATAATTTTTTTTGGTTTAAAATATCAGAATAAAAAAATAATAGAATTAAAAGTGTCATTAGAGTTCAAATAAGAAATCAAGATCTATTCTATTAGGATTAAGAGTCTCCAATTAGTCACAACCAGCACTAGTTTGATGTTAAAATATTTAGCCATTTTATAAGAAGATTGTTATTCTTCACAATGATAAAATTGTAAACTTTTGCGGAATAAAACTATTCAAATAGGTTGTTCTTTCTTATCTATCCTCCATTTTAAATATTGCTCCTAATTTGATGGTAGATCTCGATTAATATTAAATCCTTTGCAATTTCTTTTTCATATTGGTCAATTCTATTTCAATAAGTTCTGTTGAATTTTGGTTCGATTTTGCATTTCACTACTAATTTAAAGGAAGTTCACCAAATTAGTCAATCTAAATGTATATCACTCTCAGTCAAACATCTCTTAAAAACTGAACATTACTCTATTTGAATAGGTGTGACAAATGCCATTAAAGATATATTTCTAAGCTTTAATATTTTTTTCATAATTTTCTGAACTCTAAAAAAATTAAAATAGATTGTTAAAAATTCTTGAAAATAGAAGACCATTCATATATTTGTAAAGGCAATAGTAATTTTCTTTCAACTTCAAAAAAAAATTGCAATCACTAAAGTATAATTAAGTAAACCAAAGAAAATATCAAATATAATGAAATAATTATAATGCTATAGTCAATGCATATGATCTTTATTTTTTCCATACCTGTGTATATTGTACTATTGCATATATCCCCAACTAATTGATGTTTCTTCCTATTGAATACTGAATCCTGATGAATCAAGTTGAGCCTGTGCCACAACAATATTTGGGAATATAATTGAACTCTTGGGCTTGAACATAGCAGCAATTCCTCAGTGACTTGATCGCTTCAATTGCCATATCTACCATGTCTTCTGCATTAATTTCAGCCCAAAACAGAGTTATTGCTTTGTGAGTCTTTTTCATCAACTGAAATCTATCCTCCATATTAATTAAAACAGAGTTTTGGGAGAAAATCAAATTCGAATACATATCAAGACAGCAAATGCATTCCAAATATTACCCCACAAAAGACAGAGAAAGCTGTAAATTTTATGCGAGATTATTTAAATAACTTTACATGTTAAGTCACAAAAAGATTGAGAGAGAAAGTTGTAAATTTTAATAGAGATCATGAGGGAAGAAAAATGGGTTGGTCATCATGGGAGCAGGGGAAAATAATGTCGAAATCAAGTTGGGAAGTAATGAACTTCCTTAACTGAGGACAACACAATTTTTTGGCACTTTATCTGTTCCCATTTCTTGCTTTTTTATGTTCAGATCCATTAATATTTTTTCTTCACTTCAAATCAATAACAATTTCTTCTTTGGGTGAGTCAATAACTTCAAAATCATTAGGATTACAGTAATCCTCTTCTCTAGTAGTGTCTGTCTCGTAATCTTGTTCTGAAATAATCTCATCAGTATGCTTTACTTCGTCTAAGCTCAAGCTTTTGGATCTCATGGCATTCTATGTTGTTGAATCTGGTGTTGATTAGTTCCACTGGCTTCAACTTTAAATAATAAGTTTGAAAGAGTTGTCTTACTTGTGCTTTAAGACAGCGCAGTTTTTCTTAGACAAATGCCTGAAATAGAAAGATTCTCCTTAAAGTGACTCCTCTCATTCCCATCTAATCTATGTCTTCTTCCTTTGTCAATGCATTGACTCTTTTCTATAACTCTTATTTTCCCCAAGCAATCCATACCATCATTCACCGGTTGCTTCATGAAAACTTAATTATTGTAACTTGTGAGATTTAGATGGCTAATAAGTTCTTTCTCTGCAACCTTCGTAGAGAATGGTGGTACTAAATAAAAACATCTTCCAAATGGTTCCTTTTCATTCAAACCAATGAGTAATACCAAAGAATAGGATGGGTTGTCATTAAAATGCTCTAAATCTACTTAACAAGTAGTCATTCCTTCCTTCTTCATCAGTGACATCTACCATAATGATTAAGTCAATCATCATTGAATTTGTTAAAATCTTTCAATTTGGTTAGATCATGCTCTCTGACACTCTAATAGCTTAGTTCATGTGGATGTCGCCTTGATAACTCATATGGCCACTGTAATATTTGGAAAGCAATGTTGAAGCAAATGAACTACTTTATAAAATGTATTTACTGTAATCACCATTCTGACCAATCGATTTTGCCAAATAAATCGGTGTTTGATGTTGTTTATTCTGAAACATTAGAATAAAGTACTAGAATTTGTGTGGCAGATTTTAAATCACTGAATAATGAAGTAATACCAAAGAGTATATTCTATGAAACAAGAAAATTAGGCCCAAGAAGGTGAATGACATATGCTAAAAGTTAACAGGCTTGAAAAAGGACGTATTTTAATGGCAGAGTTATAATGATGGTATAAAAAAAACGGTCCATTTCTAGTATATTGTAGTCAATTTGATGGAATAATCTTCCTCTAGCAGCCCCGCTGTGTGAATTGTGATGTCAGTTATTTTTCTGTAAAAATATTGAAGTATGAATTCTTTTGAGAAAGATGAAAATATCTGCCGCTATGGTAGTCATTTATTGTTCTCCGCAATTCTTCTCAATTTAGATGAATATATAAAAGGCCGCATTTTTAAAGACCTACAATCTTCTTAACACACAAATATAATTTGTTTGGTTGCCCATTATCTGGCATTTAATCTCACTAGTGTAATTTCTACTTTATATGTATAATTGGGCGTTCATTTCTTTTAATCAAGTTTAAGATACAGTAATGATCTTTAAGTTAGTTAACGATTTTCACAGCAAAGTTCAAACTGAATTCTAGTCCATCAAAGAAAACTCCTGATAGGAAAGACTTTACAAACATATCCATGCTGTTTTAAAAAAATATCTGCTTTGTTTCTAACAGATGGGCGATTTACATGGACAAAACAAGGACCATCAATTTCCAGATTCTACCATTTTACGAGCGTGGTTACCATAAAAAAATATTTTCTTTTCTAAGAAGCAATGATAAATTTTAGAGTGGTAGTTGAGCATCACTTACCTGTGCATGCTACACTCCATTCTCCTTTTCAGATTCCTTTTCCATCAAATCACAAACCCCGACGTATTTGGAAAGAGAATCTGAGAATATTCAAGTTCATTACAATTGCCATTTCTTTCATTACACTATCTGCTGAGTCTCCTGCTCAAAATAGGCTATTGCTTTGTCAGTATCCTGCCCAAAATAGGGCAATACAAATTACAAACCCCTGCATACATGAAACATACGCTCAACCAATAGAAATCCCAATGATGTGAAATAAAACAAAGTTTATCCATTGCCATTCATTTCAGCCTATCACATCCGAACACACATAGGACAGCAAATGCTTCCCAAATATTATGCCTCAAAAAGATTGAGAGAAAAAAATATAAATTTTTAGCAAAGATCATCAGGTGAGAAAAATGGGTTACTCATCTTTAGTTATATCCAAATGGTGAAAACTATCTTGGGAAGTAGTGAGCGGCACAATGAGACTGTAGAAGATGAAACAAAAGTGATTAGTTCCTTTTATCAAAGATGCATTATTGAAAGGTCAAACAAAGTGTAGCATATATCTTTTTTTTTTTTGATCGATGAAGGGTTGAAGCCGAGATTTTTATATTTATATGTAAAAGCAAATATTAACAGAATTATCATCAGTTTTAAGCCCATTTCTGTAGGCCCAATGTTCAGAGCAGAGTGCTAGAAATTATAGACAACAGTAATCGACTACCACTTTCATCGCAAACAACTAACTGCTTGAAAACCCTGCAAAACAATGGTTGTCGCATGATTGCATAGCCAGGAAAAGGGCTATGCGAACATGCGACACACCTCCACCACTCACCACCGAGTGCAAAAACATCATTGTTATTGGCCACTGAGACCCGTGGATCAGTCGGCAACATCCAGTGCCACCAAACCAGTCGAGATCAGCCGCTAAAACCATAAATTTGGGGTACTTCATGTCGCGAAAACCCCTCAGAGAATTTTGAGTTTGAAAACAAACGGTCATGTTTATGGCGCCAGTGTCACAAAGTCACGCGGTCAACAGTCACAAACCCCTTGAAAGATCCTTGGTCACTTTACCAGCAAGCAGCCAACCAGAAACAAGCACGTCGGCAAGACCCACTTTTACTCCGCAACGGCGACATTCTTAATGGTTGTCGCATCATCGCATAGCCAGGAAAAGGGCTATGCGAACATGCGACAAACTGCTTACACTTACCACCGTCACCGCCATGCCGACCAAATATTCGCTGCCACTGTTTGCCCAAAGAGTTTGTCGCATGATTGCATAGCATGAGACTGGCTCATGCGAACATGCGACAAACCATTAACATTCACCCCACCGACAAACTGCCAAGTCACCGCCACATCACCGCTCCCTACCAATGAAAAACGTGCACCACCGGCAACACAAGACAACGGGCCCACTGCCGAGAGAAGCTTTACCTTTTGGGAAGATCGGACAATGGTCGCATGATCGCATGGGCTGGAAAGATTCCATACGATCATACGACAACCATAGGATCAAGAATCTTTCCAACAGAATCGGGCCCACCTGCCATCCTGCCACCTCAGACCACGCGGACCAACCAAAACACAGCACATCACTTTATTCTCTGACAAACGGGACCACCAGCCGGGAAAAGCAGATAGAGCAAGATCTACGGCTGGTCTCATATTCGCATGCCTCTGACACATCACATAAGCTCTTACGCCCACCGTTGGATGAGAAGCCTGTCAGGGAGCCAGGCCCACCAACCGATCGCACTTGCACACATAAGACCAACGGACAAGGAGTGCCGACAAAAGGGAAGAAGCGCGAGGTCGAAAACATCCAGGGTTTTCGGTGCCAAAAGATAAGTGCGCAAATGCAGAAAGGCACAAGGTCGAAAACAACCAGGGTTTAAGAAGACACATGTTCGCAAGGCCGATGAAAAACTTCTAATTCTACCCCTATTTTCTAGCTGATTTCCAAAATGTTACCAAAATGCTACCAACAAACCAAGTAAATAGCACCTATTAAATGTCAAACCCGATGAAGAGTCCATTTCCGTAGAGGAGGAGGAGGAATACTTGCAGCAAGTGGCCTTGAGAAGATATTCGCTATACTATCTGCTAGATCTCTGCTAATTTTGTCCCGTTAGATTCCGCTAAAACTGAAGTGTACTATTTGGGTTTGAGCAATGGAAAACATCCCATTGTTGATCAATAAGTGGCTACTCCTCTTGTCCTCGATCTGGATTTCATTTAATGCTCTGAGCTCATATCCATGCTATGAAGAAAGACGCCCGTCTTATCACCTCAAGGAGCCGTTCTGTCAACTTGCGAGGCAAGAAACCATCGGGGTCTGAACCAACCAAAGTATTTTGATGACTAGACTTGAAGAGCTTCGCTGACGTCGGATATACTTTTCAAATTCGATCCTCTGGCTGCCAAGTCCGCCAACTCATTCGCTTCTGTGTTTCTAGTGCAGCATATAAACAATTAAAAATGGAGAGTGATTACAGAACTCTTAAGTATCATGATAAATTGTTAGCTGGAAATTTTTGCTTCCAAGCAAAAATTGTTGCTCGGGTACAAAGAACTACTCTCTTGTCTTGTCTCGTTTAGTATCTAGATCTTATTATTTTTCTGATGTATGGATTATCTCTTCAATTATGCAATGCAAACAATCTTTCTAATGTTTCATATCATCCGTCACAAGATAAAAGAGGAATTTTTTGTTACTTATGATTATGTATATTTGTTCATAAAAATGTTAAAGATTTTGTACATATTTTTGGTCAGATTCCAGAATAAGAAAAGTTTCTAATATGGGATATGAAGCGAACTGACATTGTTTGAAGTTCACTTTGATTGTAAGATTTCTTGAAGGATTTCAAAGAATTTGTTTGAATTCAAAGGATGAGGAAAGAAAAGGTCATGTCTCTTTTGTTTCTTGAATGTGAGGTTAGATTTCATGAGGCAAAGCTAGAGATGACAATTTTGTGTTCTATTGTCCTTTCTTATGAGCAGTACACTCAAGTAGAAGAGAAGTTTCTCTACTAACTAGGTTTTTAACCCCAACCTGTGAATATCCTAGCTCAAATGTGTTATATTGTGGCACTTTGCAACGATGTTCCTCTGTTTTTTTTAAAGGTGCAATTGATGCTACTCTGATTTGTTCTTTGTTTTATGTCTATCATGACAGGAGAGAACTGGGTTGCTGAAAATAAGGAAAATAAGGCGTGCTAAGTAATTTGATAGCTTATATGTACGATAGAAGCTCACTTTAGAGAATGAACGCCCATTAACTGTGGAATTTGTATGTTAACTTAGAGAAAAGGAAAGATACTATTGCCTAATTGATTTAAAATAGCTCAAAAGTTCAAAACCTCACGAGATATTCATCTGTTCTCAATATTTAATGCATAAACACAAGATCTGAGAATTCTATAAAAATAGGTTGCTGAGGTAACCAAAAATGACTACGAAAGTCAGGGCTCAAAGAGAAGGTGTAATGTTTGGGATGCACAATTGTTTCATTGTTTCAATACACTTGCTGTACAAAAAATGAAATAAAGAAGATAGCAAATTCTTCAACCACAAGATTTATTGGAACCGATAAAACTTCTTCTCTTGCAAGTGATTTTCATCACAGGATCATGTCAGAACCGGTATATTCACATTATCATGTGAAAGAAAAACAAGCCAGTAGTTGAACATAGAGAAATCCTAACAGAGAAAATCTTCTCTCACATCACCTCCAAACGGAAAACTATTTCTGCCACAATAATCATCAACAAGATAGAATAAAATTATCCTAATTTTTTAGGCTGGAAAAATAAACTAAAAAGCGGGCTCCTCAGCACTTAAAGATCCCACCAAAGCACTGCAAAATCAAAGTAAAAAAGAAACCCTCTCTTACAGGCTTCTAAAACAAACTTACCAAAATACTACAAAATCAAAGAAGAAATGGAACTCAAGAAAATATAAACCAAAATGGCATGCACACCTGCAAGTGCTTGGCCTTGACATATTGACTATCCTCATCTGTCACAACATAGCTTGGCACAACATAGCTTCAGAGCCTCGGAGCGACTCCTCATAATTGTGGAGCTGTCGTAAATAGAAAACTGCATCACATATGTCATAGCACTGGCAACAATCCTGTGCTTTTTAGAGGCCGGCAGATCCTTTGAACCACTGAGCTCTGTATTTGTACTAGTATTGTTAATATTCTTCTGATTCATCCTTTCTTTGCACCAAAGCTTATGAATTCCCTTTCGGCAAAGAAGATAAAATGTATTGCCAGGCATAAGAACAACATCTGAATTGACGACTGCATCTTTGGGCCTCTGAAAGACATCTGTCCTGGTGACAACATAATCTGGATACGCCTCATTAATACTCTGGCACTGAGCGGCTGGTGAAAGATTTCCACAGACCCACCTCTGTGAAGAACACGTACTATGTTGCTCTTATCATATTCTTGTGCACTTGGGCTTCTATCAATCTTTCTATTTCTGCTATAATCATATTCTTGGGCAATTGGGTTTTTATCAATCCTGCTATTTCTGCTATTATCATATTCTTGGGCAATTGGGATTCTATCAATCTTTCTATTTCTACTATAATCATACTCTGGGGCAATTGGGCTTTTATGAATCCTTCTATTTCTTGGGCTTTTTCCTGAATCGTCAAAATCCTGTGGCTGTGCAACATTCTTCTCTCTGTTCTTCAGTATGTGGGTAGAAGAGATCAGGAAGGGATGCTTACTGTGAATTTCCATTGTTTTAAAGTATAAACCACATCTGCAAAGCTTTGTGACTTATTGTGATCTGTTTCAAAGGCGACTAAAAACTGCCATCAGAGATCCCTCGAGGTGATAAGATGAAATTTGGATGACGTTTCCCATAAGAGATCATATAAATAGACCTCAGAAACCTCAGAAACCCAACATATATATGGAAAGAATCATCTATAAATAGACCTCAGAAACCTTTCAATCTACTCTGAATCATTACAGACTCCTTTAATACTTAAAAACCCCAGCAGACACTGCAAAATCAAAGCAAAAAAGAAAGCCTAGAAGAATAAATAACCCTTGCAGACTTCTACAACGACTAAGTAAATCTTACAGAGCCTCTGCAACATTCGGTCCATGGTGAAATCTCGGCATCTTAGAACAGCAGCCATCATAAATCGAATATTCAAATACTTGAATAATACGTCGAAACAAAGGAGCCACTAAAAATCAAATATTCAAATATAAATATAGACGTTGCAAAATGTAACCGTTAAATATCAAATATTCAAATACTTGAATGTTGATGTGGCAATATAAGAATAGAATGCCGATAGTGGATTTCGGAGCCTTCTGGTGTCAAAGTTTGTCACTTGATTTTTTATTAAATATTTCTTTATATATATATATATAAAATTAATTAATTAATTTTAATTAGAGGATGTTTAAATAAAGATAACAAATTATTAAAAGTGAATTAGGAATATGTATGTTTTGTGAAAAATAATGTATTTAACAAATTATATATAATCTATGACTAATAATTTGAAGTGGAAATAAATCTTTTTAAGGAGTTCTTTGAAGAATCCTTTCTTAATATTCTATAAAATTAATAGATTTTGAGAAAATCAAATCCAAGTGCAAATGATGATTTCTCTTATGAGCATCTCAACCCCCAGTATAATAGAAAGGATCTAGAGAAATTTAGGACTAATCATGGTATCAAAGGTTTGATATAACCCCTTAATCATTGATTTGTTTCAATGATTTGGTCAATGATGAATCTTGCCTCCTTTCACTAAAAATAATAGAGGTCAAGGAGACCACTAGAATGCCCCAAGATACATGGATGAAACTACATAAAACTTGGTCCTATTTATTTTTGTTTTTGAATCAAACCTCTAAAGTAAAAAGCAATTTAGACTCAAAGTATTGTGAAATAAACTTACAATAAGGGAAGGGGCTCATGTCATAGTTATGGAGGTGGTTAATGTACGGAGGTGGTAAGATGATAGATCGAAAGGAGTTTACGATTTAAGTATAACACATTTTATTTTTTTGAATTGATTCCATTGAAGACGTTCTTTGTTTAAACCAAAGCGTGTTGATTTAGACTATCAACGATTTAAATCATCCCAATTTGATTAAAGATAATCAAACACATATTAGCCTTCAATTTTATTCAATGAATCATTTTTTTCTTAAATCACAAAATAATGGTGGTTGGTGAAAATGGATTCCATAAAATTAAGATGGTAATAGCACAAGCCAATAGGACAAAAGAATTTTTTTTTGCTACTATTTTGATTGATTAGGTAAATGTCACTATTTTCATTTTTTTACCTTATGTCGCATTCAATTTATACTTTACATTATTTATTAAAAAATATCCTTTTATAAAACACATAGGATAGAATAGTAAAAATGAATGACGAAATTTATTGTATGGTAAAAATGATTACTTTGTTAATATTTAGGTTTTATTTATTTTTTGATATGTTCAAATTTTTTTAGTTAGAATCAAAATTAATTAATATTAAGGATAAACATTAATTATAATTTATTTTTAAATTTTTAAATAATAGATTAATTAAAAATTAGATAAACTTATATTCATTAAGTTACAATAATAATTATATAATTTATAGAATTAAATTATGATTAGGATCATATTAAAATTAGAATACATTTACTTAATAAAGCAAAAAAATAGATTTAGCTTGTCTTGCTATACTGTTTGCATCTTACATTTTCCTGTGTCATACCACATTTATTTTTCTATTGATTATAATATAACATGATTTACTAAGTAACTCTATAAACAAAAATATATTACTCTACATATTGATTAAATAGTTTGCATGATCATGTCATTGGATTCATTTAGTGGTCTATATTAAATTGCATTTTCATATAGTTTTCCTTAATATACATTGCATCTTCACATAGTTTGTATTTAGTGGTCACATTTGCATTAATACATACACAACATCCATACATTCATCCATCCATCACTATATGCATTCACAACATTAGTCATTAATATTAAAATACATGCATAAATTATTAAGCATTACATCATTAATACATCACGCACAATCACATCCCATCCTGCATAAAACCATATTAACATCATAGTACACCATATAATATTATCATATGCACGTCATACATCCATAAATAAATCATCATATACACATAATCCATCCATCCATAATATACACATAAAGATCACATCTCATGAGTATCATATGTTTGCATAGTAAACATGTCCATCCATAAATCACAATCACACATATCACATAGTACACACATATATAAAAGTCATCAAGTTAAATGCATCATCATATAAGCATGAATAAAATATCCATAGTCGATATAATGTCATCATGAAGATATACAAAGTACATCTAGTCCATTGACTATTACATAAAAAAAAACATCTAGAATGCATGTGCACCTAAGTGCCATTGTACATCTCTTCTCATGTCAAAAGTATAAAAATTATTAAAGTATACCAAGGAGAAGCTCCTCATGTTTCTATGATACCTGAGATGTACCTATTCTGGATGTACCTCGTGACACTAATCGCACTGAGTAGGGTGGTATCCTCTGCCCCTTTGATACTACCTAGTGGTATAGATCCATGTAATACTAGGCCTCGCTTCTTACATGTCATGTCTCTCTCTGTAAAGAGACACCATCATATGCTAGCTACAGGGTGCCTAGAAATATGAGTGGTTGGTGCATGACATACCACTCTCCCCTGTATCTATTTGAGGTCCTCTTCCAGTGGTACCTATCAGCTATCATCTTTTTCAGCTACCTCATTATCTCATGTACTTGGTTCCTCATATCCTCTAGCTCTTGTTGAGATACTACCCCTGTTTCGGTCTCAACCATAGTGAACTCTCCTGAGTCCACTCCTCCCTATAGCATACATAGTGTTATTTGAGCACTATTCGCTTGAGCCTTTTCTATTTCTACCTCCCCCTATAGGTGATTTGTCTCTTCTTGGGCACTATTTTCCCTCACCCTCTCTCAGTACCACTCATGTAACAACTCCACCTCAGTCTAAATGTTGGCTACCTATGCTAGTTTTTTACCAAGGTTCCCCTGACTACCATGGCTAAGTGGTGATCCTTTTGATGCCTGTCCTAGATATTCTAGTGTAGTTACCTCCCACTATGATCCCTCTAGCACCTCTGGTATTGGTTCTTCCCATGCTTGAGGAGGGCCACCTACAACTGGTATGTGCACTATCCCTTTGTGCTCCTCAATGGGCACTCTCTGTCTCAACCTCTTTGCCTAGGATAGTCCTTCTCCTCCATCATCCTCATTACCATTGTCATCTCCTCCATCCCCTCTGTCTCCATCCCCTCATCATTTTTATTTGATTCAAGATACGCATTCGACTGTACCTCTATTGTATCTATCAATCTCAAAGGCTTGTGAGTAGTCCACCACTATGCATATGTTGTTGTAAATTCTGCATCTACCACTATATCTTGTGATGCTACCCATGAAAGTCACTCCATACCCCTCCAAATGATCTTGGCAAGATAAAGATCCACCCCCACTACCCATAATGTCCTTACCTCTGTGGTTACTAGAGGATGAAGAAAGCTATCTAGTACAATATCCTATATGACACAAAACTATTGGTCCATACCTAGGAATGCATGTACTATGTAATTTGATAGGTTGTCAAGTCAATCAACCAACAATCTATTTAAACAAAATATTGTTCAAATATATCAAGTATTCTCCCAATAGAGATGGGGAAAGTCTTCATAGAATGGTTCATGAGATTGACATGAAAGCACCTTCGTAATATGGGCAGCCAAAAATCTACCATTTTTGTCTATTTACTTGTCCAAGAAGAAGAAATTGATTTCAGAGCATAACAGTGTGAGTTAGGGCATCAAAATACTAAATTTCAAATATCGTCATAACTACGGTGATATTTTAATTAGTTTTGTATTACACTATCATGATGGTCAAGAAAGGCTAAAGGAGATATCTGATTGAATATGAGCAGATGACATACGGATATTATTTGAATATTAAAAGAAAAGTGTGAACTCATCACTAAGAGTTATAGTGATTAAAGACATATTATTGGTATTACAAATAATGACCATTTTATTAGGACAACTCATAAGGAAGGATTAAAAGAGAATGGTCTTTGTCAAATACTTATAGGGCATTGGTATGATATATAGTGATGAAGTAATATAAAGTGTGATAATAATAAGAAATGCATCACTATATGATAAGGCAACAAATTATTCTCTATCGGTAAGTGATATGCTGATCAAATTATTAGAAATTATGTTAAAGCGGATAGAAAAGAAGTGAGTAACACCAATAGTCAATGGTCATTTGTTGAAGTAGATAGAGATTAAGGGAAGGATGTCAGGCTATCAGTAGAAAGGGGTTTCAGTGATAGTGATGCCCGATCTTTTATTGTGACATGTTATAGCGATAAGAAAGTCAGAGTTGGCTAAAGGCATCGGTTGGTGATGAAATCAGTTAAGTTGATGAACAATGGGTTACCGGTATAATGTATGGCGATAATGCAAGGAAATGATAAACGGATATTGTGTTTTTGGCGATGGCTAATGTGAGATCGAAATGACTTAACGTGATGAACAAAAAGAAGATTAATGTCAGGGAAAGAACTACCAGTGGTACATGGATTGATGTAAAAAGAATTGTACATTATTCATTCGTAGATTTTTCAAATTTTGATGCTGATATGAATTCAATTTTCTTGTGTAAGAGTTATGAGGGAGTTCAAATGCATCATTTCACTATTCAAGTACTATAATTTGAAGTGAGAAGAGTGAAAGATGGACCAAAATATGAGTAATATGATGAATTCTTCTTAGTGATAGTGGGAAAATTTATAGAACAAAGAAATGGAGGCCTCGAGCTCAGCGGGAAATAGAAAGACCATAAAGGGAAAGGAAATGCCAAAAAAGAAACATAAGAAAAATAAAGATGCCCCAACAAGAAAGCTTAACCAAAATCTCATAGATCAAATGCAATTACTCAAACCAAGATCTAGAAGGTTGAAGGATGCTCTAACCGATAAGGACAAGATGGAAGACAAATTGATAGACGTAGAGGATGTGTGGATGAGAGTGAGGGGTTATGAGATTTTCCTATTTCATTACCTCAGAAGAGATAATCCAAAAATGCCACTATGTCATCCATGGGAGATGAATTAGGGCGGACTAGTTGTACCAAATGTGTTTGTGAATGTGAAGCGATTGGAGCTATTGGTTGAGAATTAAAAGCCTACAGATAAAGGTATTTATGATGCCAGTGGAAAAGAGCTCATGAAGATGTCTATTGATTTTATTTCTAAAATATTTGGTCTGGAGTGGGGTTTTTCGAAGAAATTATCTTATGCGGAACTACAAAATGAATTCATAGGAGAAGACACAACATATATGCAATGGAAATTATCTTTGCAAAAGATAGTAAGGGAGCCCTTGACTGAGGTAGATGGACCACCCTTTAATGTAAGACATTTTAAGAAGTACTTTGATATGACCTATCAGAATTTGATTAATGAAGGCCCAATGGTGATGGAAATGGATGTCCAGATGTATGAGCCCAAACCTTTCAATTATGTCATCTACATTGTAGAAGATATGCACTATTATTTCATAAATTTTAAGATTAGTGAAAATCCATTTTTCAAACATTACTCCTTGTTGATGTGTATGGTGCTTTTCTATGGCCATCAAAAGGGAATATGGTTGGAAGAATTCAGGTTGTAGGTTAAAGATAAGGATGAGAATGATCATCCTATAAAATTATGGATACCAGTATGGGATTATAGATATAGTCGTTCAGATTATATCAAGTTTGACAATTTTTTTGTGCAACCATTGTATTCTTTGATCAATTTTCCAGCCCCTAGTTATATTTCAGTTGAAATAAAGAGATTTTTGAGACCCAAGGAGTATGGCTTGGGCAACATTGTAAATCAAAACTAGGGATATTGGTATGGCTATGCCAACTTCATGTGCTTCAGGGTATATAGGTTTGAGGGAAGCCCTTATAGATTACCTAAGTCTGTACTAGATAGGATAGCCTATTTGGAAATTGTTAGTTAGACGAGTATTTCTAGTAATAAGCATTTTGAAGTTTCTTCTCACAAGCAGTCATTTCTACTTGGAACTTTAATTTTTAGAGATTTTTCCATAGTCTCCACAAAGGCTTATGAAATCATTGGTGCAAAGTTGGAAGATGAATATCATATGTTTTAGCATGATGCTAGGGACTGTTATGACCCTAGAGGATACATACACAACTGCAGAAAGAAACCAAAGATGGAGGATTATATTCACAAGATTTTTGAATTGGAGGATATGTTTAAAAAATATGGAAGGGTCAGAAGCTCGGAAAATTATTGAATAACATAATTTAAAAGACTAGTGTAGAAACAACAAGAAATGGCACAATTCATCCAAGAAGCAATAGATTCGGGGGCGAGAAAGAAGGAGAGCCCCTTATAACTAGGAAAATTGATTTTCCTGAGATTGAAATAGAAGAAATCCATGATCAATTGATCACTAGATTGAATGTTAATCAAGATGAAAGGATTGATGAATATAAAAAAATTGTTTCCAATGAAGATTTCACTATGTCCAAAGAATTTATGACATGTGTATACAATTAAAGGAGTAAAAGGATTAGGGAGTAATCCTAAACATTACTTTTGAGGTCGAGCAAGAACTTTTGTTGAAGTTAAAAGAAGATATCAGAAAGGAGATACAAATAATGACCCCTGAGAGAGGGACGAAACTTTTGATTGAAACAGGTATAATTTTTTTTCTTGGATGGGATCTTAGTGCCTCATTTATTTTTGATAGCATCATAAACTCAGGGAGCCAAGGTCTCAAATTAGAAATTCAGGTTGTAAATGATCTATGTTTATTGGGTCATGGTTCATAGAAGATGAACAAACAATGTTGATATGGGCGTTGTACCCACCACATAAGAGGCCACAAATAATAGATATTGATAAAGCCTTTGGGCATATGATGAAACTTAAGGTCGGGGAATTCAACCCCTTGGCCACTACTGGAATCAGTGTAAACATTGCAAAGTTGAATGAAGCTCATGTTGAAAGGTTATACTTTGAGAGAGACTAGTGGAATAATCAATACGAAGATTTGTTAAGAAAAAAGAAGAATCCAACCTTTTCCTCTACTACCAGGTGGTTAAAGTATGTTAAAGAAAAAATATAATGAAATGCAGAAGGAAAAAAAAAAGCTAACCAATCTGGTGAAGGTGGTTAGAAATGATACAAGGAAATGCTTTCTTAAGTACAAATTTGATAAATTGAAAGAAAACATAATAGCTATATGTGGGATCGAATAGAGGGATATAGATTTATGGAAACCGCTCATGATGCAATAACCAAGAAACTAATAGAAACAATAAGTGCCCTAGGGATGGATGAACAGGGAGAACTCCAAACCCTACTGACCACACAAAATGAATATGGCTCAAAAATAAAAGAGGATTTTAAGCCTTCACGGATATAAATAATCTTGATTTTCCAACATGGGTCAACAACAACGGACAAAGCATATGAGACGATGCATGAATCAAAAGTTTCGTAGGATTACTAAATGCTACTCTTCAAGCCTGCAAGGATGATGACTTAGAGCTCAAGAGTACAAACCAGAGCATGGATGAGTTTTTCAAGAAGGAATTCATGATTCAAGATGCTTTGAGTGATGTTGAACTGGGAATGAATGAAGGTTACCAACAACATATTATCAATTGTGACAAAGATTTGGAGGACTTAGATCCTATTTACGATTAGTTAGGCATTTGTAAAGTTTTTTTAAAGTTTTGTTAACTATTAAATGGAGAGTTGCACCTCTTCACATGTAACTGAATTGTTATCTATATGTATATGAGTTGATCTCAGAAAAGATAATTACAATTATAATATTTTACTTTTTCTAGTTTATAAAAAAAAACTTATAGAATACTTAGGTTATATTTTAAATTTATCGGCAAGGCTCTTGTGGTAATGATAAATTTTAATGCAATATAAAAGTTCCAGTTGGTCTTCAAAATTTGGTGATATTATTTTGTCTTATGTCTTTGTTTGAGCTCCTTGGATTAAATCAGTGATTTACGTTGATTAACAGTACAATTGATTTGGTTATTATGGATGAATTCTAAACTAGAAAATTAGAACATATGTATTGATTGGTCAATCTTGTGTTCTATCTTATTGGGCTTCTATAGGGAAGTTAAAATATAGGATTAGATTACTATTTCCTTAAATTTCTTAATCAATTTTTTACCCCAGTGACCCATCTTATTACAAATAAAGCAAGCAAAAGGTAGAGATTCAAACTCCGCCTCCCTCTCCCACATTAATATTTAGGTTTTAGTTGTTTTTTTGTTATGTTTATATTTTCTAGTTAGAATCTAAATTAATTAATATTAAGGATAAACATTAATAATAATTTATTTTTAAATTTTTAAATAATAAATTAATTAAAAATTAGATAAACTTAAATACATTAATTTACAATAATAATTATATACTTGATAGAATTAAATTATGATTAGAATCATATTAATTAGAATACATTTACTTAATAAAGTAAAAAATTAGATCTGGCTTGTCTTGCTCTACTGTTTGCATCTTATGTTTTCCCTTGTCATACCACATTTTTTTTCCTATTGAGTATAATATAAATAACAACATTTACAAAAATCCATGTGAGAGATCACCATGTCAAAATAAAAAGCTCTTGATAAGGAGACCAACTTACGAAGGATACTACACCATCTCAATTACATATGATATATTAAAGAAAAATAGAAGGAAATTGTCATCAAGTCTCTAATTACATCCAAGATACCCAGCTAAGTGGACCTTTGGACCATTTAAGGATTTTATCATTGTGAGCAACAACCCTTGGTGGTGCTGGGATGTTAGCTAAAGGAAGGACATCCACTAGGTTTAACTACATTGGTTTCCCCTTCTCACACACAACTTTTCCAAAAGGTCATGTAGCTTCTTTTTTAAATTATTTAGGGCCTCATCTAAAGGTATTACCTCTGGTTGCCCATGGGTAGTGGTGTATCCATATAGTATCTCCTTTAAAACTCTAACAACACCTTCATTCAACAACTCTAAAAATGTTTTCTCTTCCAACTTCATAATGATAGTCACTTGCATAGAAAAGTTATAATATATGAGTCTCAAAAGAGACTTCATAAGGTTTCTAACTCTACCATTAAAAATGTCTTCATTATGCATTTTCCAAATGGACCATAATATTTCAACAAAAAGAATAGACAAAAATAAATTGATGCCACTTCTTAGGCTCAAGAACTTCCCACTAAGAATGTACAAAAAGATGAAATTATGGTATAAATATAGGCCAAAGACTCCCCAAACTTCCTTGGAAAAGAAATAATGAAAGAAAATATGGAAAATTGTCTCATAAATTTTATAAAAAGAGCATATATTCACATCCCCATTAGGATTTTTATATTCAGATCCATAGATATTCACTAAAGTATCTTGGCATTGATATTTTGTTTCCTTGAAGAGATTGAAATTATAACTTTCATGTTGGTTTTTTTTATGCAGTGTGGTTTGGTCAGATGGAATCATTGCTTCTTCAGAACATGAAGTTGGTTGAGGAGGTGTCATCACTATTATCAAGTGTGAAGTGACTTTACATAAATTACAACCCATTACACACATAGCACGACTAAACATAAATTCACATTTACTAAATTAAGTGCAATCATGTAATCAACACATTTATGAATAAAATAAATGGAAATGAGGTTCTTGTCTCTTCACTAGACATGACCTTTGTTTCATTGATAAAACATAGATCCACTCTGTATTCCCTGTACTTAGAACCATGGTCAATCTCCTGCACACTCATTGCAAAAGTCAGTAGTCCAAGAAATCACCATAATGACATAGAAAAGTAAATGATATAAATGAAACACATAGCAACTAGCACTTACATTTTACTAATTTATTATAACATAATACCACATCTGTATTTGATTATAAACATGCATTTCTGAATTAATTTTTCATTATATTAACATCGTAATATATCTATCAAAACATATCATAGCCTAATCATTAGAGTTTCTAGATCAACTATCATAAAGCATCAAATGAGAATACTAATAACAAAATCAAGGTGTTGAATAACATAGCATAAGATTTATCAAATCCACAAATAATAACACACACACACACACACACACACACACACACACACACACACAGACATACATACATACATACATACATACATACATACATACATACATACATAAATATATATATATATATATATATATATATATATATATATATATATATATATATATATA
>BSBK01010201.1:0-107500 GCA_027943335.1 Chamaecyparis obtusa | reverse complement strand
TTGAAGAAGAAATATTTGACTGTTGAAGACTATACCGAGTAGTTCTATAAGTTAACTATTCGGTCTAGGCATAGAGAAATTGGTAAGGAAAATATAGCTTGGAATGTGAATGGCTTGAGATTCAATATTCAGAATGAGCTTGGTATGTTGACGATTGATTTGGTTGAGGATGCTTATCAATATGCTCAGAAGGAAGAAGATAAGTTGAAGAGGAGATAACATGGTAATTCCTGAGGGAAGGAGAAATAGGATCACTCGGTAAAGGATAAACCAACTGCTAAAGATGAACCGAAACCTGTTGAGCTGAGGAAGAGGATAGGTAAGGTTTCCTTTAAGGGTGCTTAATTTTCATTGTGGGGAAGAAGGAAATCGATCATTTTAATGTTTCTAGAAGACTGGTAATTGAAGAACTGCTATGGTGAATGAGAACATACTGAATGAACCTAAGGTAGCTTTAGAAAACTTGTTGATTTGAAGAACATTTCTCGGTACTAAGGTGGAACCTTGTCAGAGGAGTAACTTGTTCATAAATTGGTGTAAGTCAGGAGGTAAACTTTGTAATGTGATTGTGGATAGTGGTAGTATAGATAACCTTGTAGTTGAGGAGATGGTTCAGAAACTTGGTTTGAAGAGAGTGAGACATCCTTATCCTTATAGGATTGGTTGGTTGCAAGATGTTCATGGTTTGGAAGTAAGGGAGAAATGTCTTGTTGATTTTTAGATTGGCTAGTATAGGGATCAAGTGTTGTGTGATATTGTGAACATGAGTAGTTGTCACATATTTCTTGGTAGACCTTGATAGTATGACTGCAGTGATGTGCATGAATGTGTCAAGAATGTGTTCACTGTTGAGAAGAGTGGCAAGAAGTTTTCCCTGATGCCTTTGTTGGATACAACACTAGGTAGGGGGAACTTGAGCTTTGGAAACTGAGTTGAGTTGAAGGATTCTGAAAGGATTGGAGATTAGTGTGGAGAAAAAACTTGTGGATTATCAAGGAAAGACTTGAAAAGGAAGAGAAAGCATAAGTGGAAAAATGTGCAAGTTGAAGACTTGTAAGACATGTATGTTAAGAACCAATTCAAGGTTTATGTGTTTAAACTCGAAAGATGTTCTTCTAGCCATTGAGAAAATCTTATCACACTTGGGGTGTTTGATGCAAGAGCATCCTAGGGTTGTTGGAAATCCTGTATGTTGGTGAGTTCGAGTGTTTCTATGTTACTCAATTCCAGCTTTGACCGCGGGGCTCAGTCACTGAAAAGCTTAGTCTTTCAAGGAACTTGGTAAAACTTCTGGCACTCAGTAGAACATGTGCTTGACGATGCTTGTGGTGCTTAGTCGATGTACTTTCTCAGTGATGCCTAGCTAGCCCGGTTGTTTTTATTGGTGCTCGGGAGTTTGGTTTATCAACTGGATTTCTTGGGGATTTGGTTGGCCAACTTGATGTATTTAATGTTGGTAGCTTATGATGTATTCTCCTAGGTAGATCTAGAGGCAGACATGGAGAATTAATTTTTTGTAAGGCTATTTAAGAGCTAACATGTATTGCATTTAAAAATTACTTATTTTAGGAGCCGACTTGGGCTTAGGAGTTAATTCTTTCTTCTAGTCAACTTGTGGCTGAAGAAGTGTATTTAAGGAGGGTCTGGGTAGGTTTGTAGTGGGAGGATAGAGGATAATTCAACATGGAGTAATGAAGATGAATGATATTGAGATTAGCAGAGTTAGTATCTTGCAAACTTAGGAACAAGAAGATTGCTTGGTGGCTTGTGTGCACAAGTTTAGATCTTGTTGGGGTTCCTACCAGATTTTTGTAGCCCGTTGTTGCAGATCTGACTAGCTAGGGATAGTGCTTTGAGTTGGATCTTGAGGGATCTTGCAAAATTGTTTCTAGCTTTGTATTTGGTCGTAACTGGGAAGGCCTTATAACCCGACACATTGCATGTAATCAGTTGTTGATGAATAAAGATATCTATTTTCTTTTAGATACGGTTTCTTGTCATGATTCGATTGTGTGGTTGTTTACCTGGGGGCTTGGACATCACCTTTGGGGATTCTCTTGGACTTGTAACACTCCATCATATATGTATATATATATAGATATATATATAGATATATATATATATATATATATATATATATATATATATATATATATATATATATATATATATATACACACACACATATACATATATACATATATTTACATATTTAGATATTTATACATATATATATACATATATACATATATTTACATATTTAGATATTTATACATATATAGATATCTATACATCTATACATACATACATACACAAATATTTATAATTGTTTGATATATATACATTTAATATTTGATAATTTTTTAAAATAAATGGTGTAAGGATTATTGTTAGGTAATGGCTGGGTTGGATTACATAAGATAATGGTTGGGTTAGTGTTAGGGTTCCTTATACTATTACAGTTAAGGTTAGTCAAATTGTTAAGGTTGGTGTTAGGGGAAATTTTAGGTTACATTTAAGAAATTTGTTAGGGACACTGCTTCTGTTACGGTTAAGGTCAACCATATTGGTAAGGTTTAGGTTATTATATTAGGGATAGTATTCCTATTATAGTTAAGATCAGTGCTATTGCTAGATTTAAGGTTAGTGTTAGGAGAATTATTAGGTTACATTTAAGAAAATTGTTAGGGTTATTCCTCCAATTACAGTTACAGTTAGTGCTATTGTTATAATTAAGGTTAGTGTTAGCATAATGGTTAGGCTATTTATTGTAAATAGGGTTATTATTAATGATATTATTAAGTATTTAGTTTGTTTTTTGTTACATTTAAGGTTTTTGTTAGGTTTTGTGTTATTATTATGGTTAAGGTTATTGATATTGTTAAGGTTAAGGTTATTGTTAGGTTTAGTACTCTTATTACAATTAAGGTTAGTGGTATTGTTACACTTAAGGATAGTGTTAGGGTAATTGTTGGGTTTTTTTTTTTTAATGTGGGTTAGTGCTATTGTGACACCTACAGTTAGTGTCAGTATTATTGTTAAACCTAAGTTTAGTGGAAGGAGAATTGTTAGGGTCTATTTAAGAAGTTATTTAGGGTTCATGTTATTATTACAGTTAAGGTTATTGTTAGAGTTAGTGCTCGTATTACAATTAAGGTTAGTTGTATTGTTACACTTAAGGTTAGTGTTAGGGTAACTGTTACATTAGTTTTTAATGTGGTTTAGTGGTATTATAACACCTAAGGTTAGTCTTAGATGAATTGTTAAGTTCCATTTATAATGTTTGTTGGGGTTCGTGTTATTATTACTGTAAATGTTATTATTATAGTTACTTCTTGTATTACCGTTAATGTTAGTGCTTTTGTTATACTTAAGGTTAGTGTGTGTGAGTGATTTACACCTTCATGAAATTACAAGATTAACTAAGAACAACAAGAATTAGAGCAAAATAATCTAACAAATGCACAATTAATCTATCAACATCTCATGGTTCTCTAAATTGAAGTAGTAAGTGAGGCTCTCAGCTGCAAATCCTCACTAGTGACACTCTAATTATGAGAATTGAACTAAGAATGATATGCAAACTAGATCTAATTATCAAATTCTAGCTCTATTTGATAAGAAATCTCTAAAATGATCAACAATTGAAGCTAATTATCAATGAAAATGCTAAGTGAGTGATGTGGATGCAAATTGCAAGAGCTTTGCTGCAATTCAAAGATATGGAGTGGATGAATAATGCCTCAAAATGCCTTCTATTTATAAGATTTTCCCAAGGGTAGGGGGTAGAGTGAGATAACCATGGTTACGCTTGGGTAAGGTCAATTGGCTTTGCTTTGTCCTTAAATTGGGGGACAAACATTTAAATGGTTTCAAAAGGCTGGACCATTTCAACAAAAGTGAGTGATTTGTGTCCATTCTGTCTCCTTTTTGCTTTGTTGAGGGAAATTCATATTTATTAATTAATTAAAGTAATTAAATTTAGCCATGAAGGGTAAGAGGTTCATTTTGATTTTTCATTTAAACAACTATGTTATTAATTGAATTTAATCAATTTCTTAGTGTTTTTCCCCTTTTCAAGCTTTATTTAATCATTTAATCATTTAATTGAATTTTCCTTTGATTTGAATTGTCTTTGTTCCATTTATTGATTTTTCGTGCTATTTTGATGATTTGATGCACCTTTTGATTGATTTAAGCCTTTGCCAATTTTCCATGTCTACAAATGCCCCTCTTTGAGTCGATGTGCGAAGAACACCGATTCAAAGATTCCCTTAGTATGATGATCTGATTCAGGTCCTGGTTCTGATATGCCTCTGATCATTCTGATTCATGTACTTCCTGATGATGATGATGTGCCTCTGATGATGGTGCTGATATGATTTAGATGCCTCTGATATGATATGGGTTCTGATTTGATGATAGGTCCTGGGTTTACTGATAAAGGTCCTGGGTTTTATTGATAAAGGTCCTGGGTTGATTGATTGCTGATATATTGATAGATTTGATATGATAGCAGATTTGATATGAAACCGATATGCAATTGATTTGCCTCCTGATATGATAACGATATGATATTGATAACGATACTGATATGATATGATATTGATATGATACTGATATGATATGCCCCACTGATAAATGTTTTTTGATGTGATGCTCATTTGATACTCTGATGCCCCCTCAGAAATAAAACATATTAATTCTTTGATTTGAACGATTTTTGAGTAGTTGGAATATGTTTTGATTTCTAATACCATTTGAAAGAAACAATCAAGTTTGATTCATGCCCCGATTAATGAAAATGTCCTAGCTAGAATAGGTCCAAAGTGCATTTTTAAGTGTTTATTAGGACCAATTTCACCTTAAATAGGGTAAAACCCCTCATTTTACTATTCATTTGCACCGTTCCCTCTTGAGATTTGAGCTCTGATTTTAGCCTTTTTTACATGATGGTGGTCCCATATCGCGAGCATCGGTTTGAGAGAGCATGCCGGTTCAGTCGGAGAGCGACCGATGGTCCTCCGGTATGTCATTCAAATTTTCCTCATGTTTTTAAAGTTGCATTTATGACCTCATTTAATGCATTTAAAAATTTTGATTCTGCATTTGTGAAAAGAAATGTCGCCTCCGTGCTTTCTAATTTCGCCTGAAAATTTAAAATGTCGCCTTCGGTAAATTTGATGTCGCCTACCTTAGGTTTGCTCACGCATTTTGAAAATCTTTTATCACCTACGGATAATTTATTATCGCTTAGGGGTTTAGTCATTTTAATTGTGTATCGCGTGATAATAAAATGTCGCCTGCGGAAGATATGATACCGCTTCCGTGAAATCAAGTCACGCGGATGAATAAAATCACGCGTATGGAGAAAGAGATGTCGCCTCTGGTAAAAGAAATGACGCCGGAAAGAAAAGTCGCGTAGGTAAAAAAAATTTATTTGAGACTTTTCTAGGACGTCTGATTGCTCGATTGCGTCAACTTGATTGATATCGATCACGTCAATGAATTCAATGGAATGTTCAGTTAGGGTGTTCCCCTTGTTTGATTTCAACAACGAATTAGGACATAGGTAACTATAATATCGAAGAATAAGGTTAATCAATCTTCATCATGAATGATAGGTCATGGATCTAATCGTCCATTCATTTTATGCTCAAATGCTTAGAGACATAAAACTAGGATCATCCTTCCTCAATGCTTAGAGTTAGGATTGGTAGGTCTGATAGGTATATTTAAATTGATGACTATGATTGATTGTTTGATTTCCTGATAGTAAGTTACTTATGTGATTCCATTGTTTTGATTAAATAGGAGGATGTCCCTGTTCTGTACCTCCGAACTGTACCACACTGGGTGATGGAGCTTAGGGTGCAATTGACTGACGCTGAGAGGTGAGTGATTAGGCGCTGTGGTTTATTATGTGTATTAGAGCTTCCTCGGTTCCAGATGAACTGAGGTTTGATTACCGCTGTCGCAGAGCGTTGGCACTCTGAGACAAACACGTTTTAGCTACCACAGGGCGAGATGACGATTACACCTGAGGTTGTTTATAGATTGCTACGGATCCTGACTCGTGAAGAGATAGTATATTATGATGCAGTCTATGATGGGACATATTGTCGACGAGTATTTGGAGATCCGTCTATAGGTGATGATTGCATCCTATGGCCTCAGTTTGCTTCATTTCCTATTTTACCAACGTTATTAGGTGCTATCATTGGTGGTGTATTATTACCTGATTGGCGAGGTCGCGGAATTTCAGTGGGATGGGGCAGGATTATCGAGGATTTGCTACATCAGTCTCGACGCTTTGACTGGGGATCTTGTGTGCTGGCACAGCTTTATCACGATCTTCATGAGGTGGTTTACAGGAGATCAGCTTCGTTATCTGCTGGGATTCATATTTTGCAGCTGTGGATATGGGAGCACTTACCAGTCAGTCATCCTATATCAGATCGAGATCGTCCTCTAGGATATCCTTTTGCAAGGCAATATACTGGTATGGTGACACAGCATCACTTGGGTCATTTGGAGTATTGGCGGCATCAGATTGATGACATGGATGAGGTCTATTGGAGACCATATGTTGAGGTCGAGGATTGGAGAGAGGATAGCTTGGAGTTACCATATATGTTTGCTCCTCGATGGATGATTGGTAGGATCGACTCTGTTCTTGAGAGATTCTTGGCAGGTAGAGTGCTACGGCAGTTTGGGCGGAGTCAGCCTATGCCTTAGGGATCTGTAGTATATGCTCGTTCTAGTGCAGAGCGGGCTACTTGGGGTCACATGCCTTCATACGATGACGCTATTGAGCAGATATCACTACTGGGTCATATGGATTGGGATATGAGGTTACACATCAGAGATGCCGGAGTCACTCAGGAGTATCTAGCTTGGTTGATGGAGCATCCAATGCCTCGATTTACAGACCCTGCAGAGCCAGTGCCTGGGCGAGATGATGATGGTGATGATGTCGGTGGCGGGAGGAGAGGCAGAGGTAGACCATGAGGTAGGGTGGGGATTAGACTCAGAGGACAAGCGAGAGATGCACAGATACAGGCACCACCTCCTCCTCCTCGTCCTACAGTAGCACAGAGACAGAGGATAGATCGTCAGGATCATGTGAGGGCTGCTAGACAGGATCCAGGTGCAGGACAGGATACGGGAGCAGGATTATAGCAGGCTACCGTGGATGGGTGGGATACAAGTGCACAACAGATGCCAGCAGCTTTTTCCCGTGATCGGGGAAAAGCTCCTATAGATACAGGTGATCCGCAGAGTACCTATGAGGTTGGGGAGAGTTCTAGTACTACCCAGCTACGAGAAGATGTGGGAGCATTACGGATAGAGGTGTCACAGATGTCGTCTATGATTCAGCAGTTAGTATCAGGTTTGGCTCCATTGGTTCCTCTCCTTGTTGCTATGGTTGGTCAGACGCCTCCTCAACCGCCTCAGCAGCCTCCATCACAGCCTCCTCCAGGACCTCCTCCTAGTGGTGACGAGAGTTGAGCTATGAGTGCTCTTATTGATCATTTGTGTACTGATGCTGAGATACTTGATATTGTACCATAGTCTTGTGACCTTGGTGTCACCTTTCCAGTTGTACTTTGATACTTATTTGACATTGATGCCCCTATTGATGGGCGATTATAGAGTTGATTTGTGATATCATTGTTATACTTGATGCATTGAGTTGTGAGTAGACATGTGATATGATGACATTTATGATCTTTCCTGCTTTTACTTGATGATATATGAGATTTCCTTTAGATGCTGTTATATGTGTTTATCTAATGCATTTGTTTTTGGATGGATGTGTCTATGGATGCAACGTATCTTATGTATGATATAGATAAATGGATGCATTGCTTTCTTCATGTATGGATGCAGTTTTGATATGTTATTTCTCATGTATGCAATCTGTATGTATGCACATGTAAATGATTATTTCCTTCTTTTCCTTGATAATATATCTATGTAATGATTAATAATATGGAATGAATGCAAAAAGTATAATCTCATGTTTTTATTTTAGAAAAGATGATATTGAAGTGATGTTGTCCTTGCTGATTTAACCCTGTTGATGATGTTATGTACCCCCTTTTTGATGCGAAATGAAACCCTTGGGAAAAAAAAATGCATGTGCAATTAATCTAACATGAGAATGCATTTAACCTTTTATATGAATGCAGCTAAGTGTCACTAGCTTTTAGCAAATAAATGCCTTGAGGATATATTTTCATCATTGAGCATTTGGGACCGGAAAGTCAATACAATCACCACTGCCCACTGACATGATGATATGAATATCGCTTTTTATTGCTCATATGGTAACCTCCGTTTTGCTTTCCCATCGGTCTCGTCGATACGACTATCACTGATTACAAACAATCATGAGAGTACGAATACCGATTTTGTCGGATTCTATGTTGCAAGTGGATTTTGTCATTTAGATATGAAGAATCTAAATATCCAAGGTATCCGGTTGCGTAAACAAACAAAGGTTAACTCATTGTTTTATAAGATAATCCTCGATGGTTCTTTGATGACCATGTCTTTAGATGAATTCTCATAAGGCAATGAATCTTCCTCCAAACAGTCACTTCATAGTCAAGAAAAATATCATGTCTCCATCATTGCCAATCTAGTCGAAACATCATTGATTAGCTAAAAAGACTTGATACAAATTGAATTAATGTAAGTAAACAGATTTTTAACCAATTTTTCAAAAGAATCTATCTAAGTGTTTTGCATTGTTTTCTGATCTTCAAAAAAATATTTCCAAGTGTTTGATCATGAAATGATGTTTGATTTTTAATCCTGAATAATAAGTCAATTTAGGCTCAAAGATTTTGTTGTGGTAGTCAAAGGTTTACAAAAATCTGATCTCTCTTCTGAAAATGTTGATCCCTTTCTGCTTGTGACTGAATGTTGCTCATTGGAATCCTTTTTGAGGTACCCACTTTCCAATCCGTTTATGCTGCCCCCAAGTATTTGATGTATCAGTTTTGACAACTTTGGGCAATGCAAAGGATGATGCTACAAACTGTTATTATGACTATGTACAAATGACGGATGCAATGAAGGTTTAGACAAATGGGATGATGAGATGCATTATGTACACATGTGACTAGGAAAGAAATGACTTAAGGGAACCAAAAGTGCTTGTTGCCAAGTTTTCACCTTTGGGTGCTCTCTTTTTTTTTTTGCTACCGAGGCGCCTATTTGCTAGGTTTTCACCAAGGCACTTTTTCTCTTTTTCATTTTTTTTGTATTTTTTCTTTTTTCTTTTTTTTTTTGTATTTTTCTTTATCACCTTGGCGCCTATTTGCTAGGTTTTCACCAAGAGATAATTTTTCAAATGTTTTTGCTTTCTTCAGGCTCAATTTTCCACTATTTTTTATCTTTCTTCTTTTCCAATGTTTTTGGATTTTCCATTTTCAAATGTTTTTGGTATTTTCAAGATCCCTTTTCAATTATGTACAATAATTATGATGCTCTCTCATCTGATACTCTTTATACTCTTTCATCTGCTTTAGGTGTAGAACCTCTTCAAATGAATGCTATTTATGGGTTCTTGTAATTCTTCACCATTACAATCTGATAACTTATATGTTCCAGTTCCAAAGGATGACACTATCACAAATGGGCCTATCCAATTAGCTTCCCACTTTCCTTTCTTTTCCCTTTCAGCTTGATTTTTGGGATTTTCTCTTAGTACCAAGTCTCCTACTTGAAAAGTTCTTGGTTTGATGTGTTTGTTGTAATTGTGTGCAATCCTATTTTGATAAACTTTTAAATGCTCATAAGCTTGAGTCTGGTGTTCCTCTAACAATTCCAATTGTTGTAGTCTGGCAATCCTATAATCCTCATCAGTGATCAATCCTCTTAATGAAACCCGTAGAGATGGAATTTCAACTTCTAATGGTAGAACTGCTTCGGTTCCATAGACCAAAGAGAATGGGGTGGCTCCTGTAGGTGTTCTGATACTAGTTATGTAAGCCCATAGTGCGGGATTTATTTGCACGTGCCAATCTCTTCCTGATTTGTTAACTGATCTTTTTAATATTTTGAGGATATTTTTGTTCGTTGCTTCAGCTTGTCCATTGCCTTGTGGATAATAAATGGATGACGAATGATGTGTAATGTGAAATGTCATGCAAAGTTCATCAATATCCTGATTTTTGAATTGTTTCCCATTATCCGTGATAATGGCATGTGGAATACCATAGCGACAAATTATGTGGTTCAAAATGAACATTGAAATTTGTTTGCCGGTTGCTGTTGTTAATGGAACTGCTTCCACCCATTTGGTGAAGTATTCTGTTGCTGTGATGATATACTTGTGTCCGTTTGAAGATGGAGGATGTATGATTCCAATCAAGTCAAAACCCCATTGATAAAAAGGCCATGGTGTAATGAATGGGTGTAATTCTTGAGCCGGTGCATGTATCATATTACCATGATATTGACATTTGCTGCATGTCTTCACAAATTGACACGCATCCTTTTCTAATGTTGTCCAAAAGTACCCTAAACGAAGGATTTTCTTAGCTAGATTAAGACCGCTTGAGTGTGACCCGCAAATGCCTTCGTGGACCTCGCGTAAAGCTAACTTAGACTCTTCTTCCCCTAGACATCTAAGTAACGTCCCATCAAGACCCTTACGATACAATGTGTCTGAAAGGATTAGGTAACGGGCGGCTTGGCGTATGAAGTTACGTTTTTGGGCACGAGTTTGGTCTATGGGGAGTACTTGGTCTTTAAGGTAAGTATAGATGGGTCCATACCAAGGAGAGTCATGTCCATGTAAAAGAGCAACAATTTGGGTGTCAGGAAGGTTGAATGCCGGTTTTACCAACTCTTCCACCAAGAACTCATACTTCTCATTTTGATCTGGTTTTTGTAACAATGAAGCCAAGGTAGCCATGGCATCTGCTGCTCTATTCTTTTCTCTTGGAATCTGTTCAAATGTGATCAAAGCAAAGTACTTCTTCCATTCATCAATCAAGGTTTTATATTTCATCAATGTTATATCTTTGGTATTGTATTCATTATTAACCTGATTGATTATGAGTTGGGAATCTCCATACACTTGTAATTCTGCAATATTCCATTCCAAAGCCATTTTGATGCCAATGACTAATGCCTCATATTCTGCTATGTTATTGGTGCATGGAAATAAGAGTTTATAAGACTTTGGAATGGTGTACCCTTGAGGAGTAACCAATAATATACCTGCTCCAGAACCTCCTTGTGTGTAAGATCCATCAAAATATAATTTCCATGTCTTTGCTTCTATGTTGACAATTTCTGCATCTGGAAATTCAATTTGCATAGTTTGTGTAGACTCCATTGGGTTATTTGCTAAGTGGTCTGCTATCACTTGTCCTTTAATTGCTCTTCTATCAACATATTCAATGTCAAATTCACTTAGGATCATGACCCATTTTGCTATTCTACCTGTTAAGGCAGTTTTACTTAGCAAGTATTTGAGAGGATCAATCTTGGCAATTAATTTGATCTTATGCATCAACATATAATGTCTTAGTTTTTGAGATGCAAAAACCACTGCTAGACATGCTCTTTCCATGAATGAATAATTGAGTTCATATTTTATTAAGGTTCTACTAAGATAGTAGATTGCCCTTTCTTTTCCTTGCTCATCTTCTTGTGCCAACAATATGCCTAGAGACCTTTCTGTGGCTGATATGTATAACAACAGTTCTTTACCCTTGATAGGTGACATAAGAATAGGTGGGTTTATCAAATAAGTCTTCAAAGTAGTGAAGGCCTTATCACATTCTTCATCCCACATAAATGTAGTGTCCTTGTGTAACAATCTGGTGAAGGAGTGACACTTTTCTACTAATTGAGAGATAAATCTCCTTATTGATTGAATCTTTCCTTGTAGTGACCTCATTTGACTAATATTTCTTGGAATCTCCATTTCTAGAATGGCTTGTACTTTTTCAGGATCAACTTCAATGCCTTTTGCTGACACTATATAACCCAATAACTTGCTAGATTGGACACCAAAGGCACACTTCTTTGGGTTTAATCTAACTTTGAATTGTTCTAACCGAATGAATATTTTTCTTAGGATTTGTAAATGCTCTTCTCTATTGTGGGATTTTGCTAGAATTTCGTCCACATAATCTTCTAAGAAAGTGTGCATCATGTCGTGGAAAATAGTTGTCATGGCCCTTTGATATGTAGCTCCAGCATTTTTTAAACCGAAGGGCATGACATTCCAACAAAAAGTACCCCAAGGGCAAGTAAATGCTGTCTTTTCTTGGTCTTCGGGAGCAATTTTGATTTGGTTGTAGCCACTAAATCCATCCATTAATGAGTACATTCCATGACCTGCTGTCAAATCCACTATGGTATCAATGCTTGGCAATGGGAAGTCATCTTTGGGACATGCAAGGTTTAAATCTCTGAAATCCATACACACACGGATAGATTTATCATGCTTAGTAACTGACACAATGTTAGAGATCCAATCAACATATGCTATTGTTCTTATGAATCCCACCTTTAACAATTTTTTCAATTCTGCCTTGACTAAGAGAGCCACATGTGGGTGCATTTTCCTTAGTTTTTGCTTCACAGGTTTAACTCCGGGTCTAACATTCAGATGATGCATTATGAAATCAGGATCCAGTCCAGGCATATCGGCATATGACCATGCAAAATTTACTTGTTGCTCTTGGAAGAATTTGATAAAGTCCTCTCTTTCAAGAGACGTAAGTGATGCAGCCAAGTGTACAACCTTTGGCTCTAATTCTGTTCCAATGTTAACTTTTTCTGTTGGTTCTATAAGAATAGATGACCGTTCTTCTTCATGTTCAGGCAAAGTGTCCAATCTCTCTTCTAATGGTGCCACAGTTGGGTTTTCACCAAAAGAAACGTCTTTTATTTTCATTGTTTTTGGTTCTAATGGTGCCACAGTTGGGTTTTCACCAATAGAATTTTCATTTTTTTATTTTTTTTTATTTTTTCTTTTTTTTGACTAAGAGATTGGACCCTTTCTGTTGTCATCATGTCCGTATTGAGTGCGTTGGTGAAAGAGGGTTCAACCGCATTGAGGTATTGGTTCGTTGCTTGGTCATTTGAGAAGTAAAGTAAGTCATGTGGTTCAGTTTGATCCCAATCAATGAGGTCTGGATGTATCAAAATTAAGGAGTGATTGGGTAAGGTATCATCAATAGGATTTATGGACATGACTTCGTTTGAGGGTTCATACATTGTATCATTTAGATCTATGATGTGCGCTTCCTCAAGATGATCCATGGAAGCAGGGTCAAAGTCCCCTTCGCTTGAATCCTCGTTGACCTCTACGGGAAACAATGTGGGAAAAGCCACAAGCGGGTTAAAACTAACGTTTGAATTTCCCTCCTCTGAAGGTGTCCAAAATGTTTCTATCCATGCTCCACTAATAGATGCTTGTTCTATATGAGGCCTTTGAATAGAAGATTCTTCATTAATTAGAGCATCTTGTTTTGGGATTTTTGCATAAGTATGTATAGCAATGACTTCTTTATCTTGACATGACTCATCTGATAAAGTATCCCATTCATAATCCCTAGAGTCATCACTATCTCCTTCAGATTCTAATGCATTTATTTGAGGATGAAAATCATGCATTGGGCTTGAACTTTCTCCCTTATATTGAAAACCTACTCCGGATTTTTCATGACTTGCCCTTCAAATAGGTTCAATAGGTTCTAATAATCCTCTATTTCTTTGGCCTAGGGGTCCTCTTCCTTTGTATCCCATCTTTTGTATAATATCAAATCCTTTCCCATATTGTTCTGTTTGTATATTGACATGCTGAATTCTTTCCATGGGAGTGTCTAAGGTACCATCCTCATCATGATAAAGCCATTGGAGGACATCATCCTCTTCCTTATCCCATGTTGCTTTTCTATTTTCCCTCACAAAATAAGAATTATACTTATGTGGAAGGTGTTCTTTTGAGGGTTTTCCATGTGATTTGGGAGACATGGGCATGTCAAATAGAGAAACTGAATATTCTCCTACCCCTTTTGAACTAATCTTGCATTGTTTGTCAAATTTGTTCATCATCTCACTCATGTATTGGTAATGATCTACTTTAGCTTGCTCTTTTTCCTCTTTAGTAGGTTTGTAGATCACTGCCTCCAATTTAGGTGCCACATATGGACTTTCCATCACATTTGGACCCTCCTACCTCACTTTTTCCTTACCCTTAGTTGATGTAGTTGAGCTAGCTTGAAGAGGATTTTGTGCATCTTCATTGGTGATTCTTGGAACAACTCCCTCGCGATTATGTGGATTGTATAATTCATGCAAGGGTTTGAGTGCATTGCAATATTGAAATGGATTTGAGTCTCCTCCAACTGTGATTTCTTCACCCATGTATGGGAACTTGATGCATTGGTGGTATGTGGATGGGACAGCTTGCATCTCATGAATCCATGGTCTTCCCAATAAGATGTTATAGGTTAATTTCATGTCCAACACTTGACATTTGGTTTCCTTCTTGACTGGTCCCACTTGGATGGGCAACACAATCATGCCTTTAGAAGCTCTTTCAGCTTCATCATAAGCTTTTATGGTGATTTTCTTTGTAGGGTCAATGCAAGACTCGGATAGACCTAAGGATTTTACAAGGCTCAATGTGCATATGTTAAGGCCAGCCCCTCCATCAATAAGGGCTCTTTTGACTCTATGCCTTTTGATCAAAACCTTTATATGTAATGGCAAATTTTGAGGATGAGTTATAGACATGTCATCTTGATCGGAAAATGAAAGACAATGAGGAGCCACAAGATGTCCTACCGTATTTTGAAATTTTTCTTCCCCTAAGGTAGTAGAAACATGTGTCTCTTCCAAAGCTTTTTCCAAAATCTCTTTATGATTTGGTGACAACTTCAATAACTCTAAGATTGAGATTTGTGCTGGAGTACGTTGCAATTGGTCCACCAAACTATAAGGCCTTGCTGCTGTAGGAGGTTGTTTGACCACAATGTTGGATGGTGGGAGATTGGTGTTTTGAGGGACTATCCCTTGTAAAGTCATTCTAGAATTCTGCCCTCTTGTAATGACATTTGTTGCTTTCTTTTGAGGCTGTTCATTAATGATGATAGCATTAACAATATGATCATATGATGGCGCAAAGTTGAGATTATTGACACTTTGTTTCTTGCCATTTGATGACTCACCTTTATCATGTTTGTAAAAAGGTTGTTTGAAGGCCGTATGATCTTCATTATTTTGGGGTCCATCAACAGTGATTATGTTATTATCTATCAAGTCTTGCACCACATTCTTTAATTGTAGACATTCATTTGTAGTGTGCCCCCGAATCCTATGATATTCACAATGATGCTTAGCATCCCACCAACCCGGCTTGTGGTCTGGTTCATAAGGCTTAATAGCGGGTAATGTAATAACATTGTTAGCTATGAGAGCCTTTAATGCAGTTTCAAGTGATTCTCCCAAGGGTGTAAAATGTCTCGCAGGAGTGGGCTTCAAATACTTATCATACTTGCTGTTTTGATCCTTGTTTCCTTGATTATTCTTGTTGGCATTGTTGTTGTTGTTGGAAGGTGCATTATATGCTTGATTAGCATTATTCACTTGATTTGGTGTCTTTGTAAGGGCAAATGGAATCATCTTCAAGTTGCTAGATTCCACTACACCATCATTAACAATGCCTTTGTTGTTATTCTTTGCAACATAACGGCTATTGTTGTTGTACCAACTTTTATTTGGATTATTGTTATTGTTGGTATTGTTGTTGTTGGAGTTAGAGTTATTCTTATTTTCCTTGTACAATTTCAACTCTCCACTCTTAATCAACACTTCTTCCGTTGTAATTCCGTTATCAATCAAATCTTGAAAGGTTTTGGGACATTGCATCCTTAGTCTATAATTCAGTTCGCTTCTTAAACCGTTAATAAAGATATCCATTTTTTCTTTCTCCGGTACACTTCTTGGATATCTAGCAAAGGCAGTCCTCCATCTTTGCAAGAATGTTAGGAAGGCTTCTCCATCTTGTTGCTTCGTGTTACATAACGTTATCATTGTGACCTCATGTTTGATGTTATAAGAGTAATGAGTCACGAATTTAGAAGCTAACTCTTCAAAGGATTTTATGCCGGATGGTAGTTTTGAAAACCAATCCATGGCCGTTCCTCCCAAGCTTCTTGGGAATAGTCTCATTAAATAGGTTGATTCATGCATGAATTCAAGACTCAATGCACAAAACCCCCGAAGATGATCATGTGGGTCAGATGTTCCTTCATATCTCTCATATTTAGGAAATGTTACATTAATGGGAAAAGGTACCATGACCAAACTCTTATCAAATGGAAAAGGACATAATGTTTCAATAGAGAAAGGCTTAGGAGCCCCGTTTTGTTTCAAACTGTCAATTTCCATTTGTAATGCCTTGAATTGTTCCCTTATTGCTTCCATAGGGTCTTCTATTTCCTTGGGCTTTAATTGCTCTATGTCAAAATCTTTAGGTAGCTTTACCCCCGTTTGTATTAAGTCCATGAAGTGTTTTTCTTTATCCATAAGCATGGTCTTTTTCATTAGTTCTATGAAATAAGGACATTGTCTTGCCTCTAACGCTCTTTCAACCGTGGCTTCTTCCGCATTTGGGGGTAAGTTTGTATTATGAGGAGGAAATAAGTTGTTGCCTTGTGAATTTGCCTCTTGAGAATTAGGATCTCTTCCTCCATTATTAGAATTTCCTTGATTGTTGTTAAGATCCATACCCCCATTCATGTTGTTCCCTTGATTGTTGTTAGGATCTATACCCCCATTCATGTTGTTCCCTTGGTTGTTGGGATCAATATTTCCTAGGGTACCACTAAACATCTTGTTAATGTCCTTTGCCTTAGCGGGTTTTTCAGTCACTCGTGAAGTAATGAAAGTGTCCTTTGCAAATGGGAGCTCTTCTCCGTTGTAGGTCCCATCTGTTTGTAATGCTTTCCTTATAGAGAGTGACCTTGTAATAATAGGCATGAACAAACTTTAAGGGTATGTTGACTTTCTTCTCTTGATAAGCTATTTTTGGAATAAGGTAAAAGTTTTTGATCAATTTT
Organism: Chamaecyparis obtusa; assembly: GCA_027943335.1. Taxonomy (NCBI): domain Eukaryota; kingdom Viridiplantae; phylum Streptophyta; class Pinopsida; order Cupressales; family Cupressaceae; genus Chamaecyparis; species Chamaecyparis obtusa. Next base: position 90,395 of record BSBK01010201.1, on the reverse strand, counting down.
AAATGGTTTAAAATTTTAATGGTGTTTTGATCAATAACTTTGGAATATCTTGTTTGAAAATAAAAACAATCTCAACACACACATCAATTGGGTACCATATCCCTAAAATGCTCTAATGTGTATATTTTTGAACGTTTTCACAGGTTTAAACACAAGAATAGCTTCCACACAATCTACCTAGCACATAATTGGTTCGTAAACATGGCTCTAATAGGTAGTTTTGCTATTTTACCGTTATGTAGTAAGTTTTTCGTTCAAAATAGATCTTAGCTTTTCATCCCCCAACTATGTTAAGGGGCTTCCCACATGCACAAAAGCACGATTTTGTGCAATCCGTTAGGACTACTAGAGGAAGTTCGAAAGAGCTAAAATCTTTTTTGTCGTGTACCCCATTAAGGATACCCACGTTTCATTTTATAGTGGGTCGGATTCTCGCGGCAAAGGCAAGTGTATCCCACTTTGGGCTGTCCCTCTCACCGGCCCTTCTAAGGCAATCTCAGGAGGCGAGCCCACTAAGTTTTAAACATGTTCATTTGAAAGCATGAAAAGTGGATTTGGTAGAGCAAGTTTGGGAATTTGATTCACTCAAAGAGTGAAGAGCATATCCCTATTGCTTTTCCCTTATCCCAAACACTCACAATCAATTTGGTTCTTTTTCAACCCCGTGACAAAGGGGTTCTTAAAATTGAAGTGTTTATTTTTTCCTTTTATGATTAAACTATGTTTTGAACTTTGAAATGCCACAAGCTAAGGGAATGTGCAAGCTTGATGAGAAAAATACCTCAAACGATGCTAGCAAAGGCTAGGCGCATTTTTAAGTAGTAGATTTTTCGTTTTCTCTCCAAATCTTTCTCTTACCTTAGCAAAACGTTCCCTCCACCAACAAGTTAGTCAGCACAATACAAACAAAGTGAGGGGAAACCAAAATCAAAGCTAAAAATGATATAATTGATTATGCTTTTGATTCTTTTTACCAAAATATTTGCAAAATTCTTACAAACTTAAGGACTAAATTCCCAATTTAATGAGACATATTTTCGTTTGTAAGCATCTACAACAGCAATGTATTTAGCATATAATTCTACTTCTTTCTCTAAATCATTGTTGAGAACAAAGGTAGAATGTACCCGATTTTCTTTCCTTATCCTTTTAGAGATCAATTTCTCCTCTAAGTTGTGCCTTCTCTCTGGTTTTTGCACTTTCTTATGACAGACCATGCTCCTGAGACAAAAAAAAAATGACAGTGAAGTTAGCATACAGTCCTTATTTTAACATTTTTGACAAAATAGAGAAAATACAGTCAGGCGACATCATCTAGACTACAGGCGAGATAAAATTTAACAAAGGCGTGACTACTTTAACCGCGAGCGTCACCAAAAGGGGCTCAAGTGAGATTAAAATAGTCAAGTGCAATATTAAATTTTGCAAACACGTGAAATCTTTAATACATGCGACAACAGCAATTACTCTGATACAATATAAATGCTAAACTAGGCGACATTGTCCATGCTAAACGCGAGATCTAATTTAATAAAGACGTAATTACTTTAACCGCGAGCGTCACCAAAAGGGGCTCAAGCGAGATTAAAGTAGTCAAGTGCGATATCAAACTAAAACAACGCATGAACTATTTATTGCAAGTGACAAATTAATTCAGAGAAGTGACATTTAATTAATCCAAAGCGACATTTAAAATACTCAAAACGAGAAATTAAATGCGAAAGGCAGGAAACTCCCTTTACACTAGGCGTAAAATAATTCCTCGGTCGCGGCATTTAATTCTGTCCAGGCGACATCTAAATGACCAAAGGCATCAGCCGCTTGTCCGTGACGGGAGAATTTGATTTCTGTAGGCGTGATTTCTTTCGCCAGAAGCGTGATTCTGCAGGCTGAAAAGCGTGATCGTTCAGACTTCAGGCGACATTTTAATATCCTCGAGCGACATCTCTTTCCGTTAGGCATGATTTCTTTACTGGCAGGCGTGATTTCTTTTCTGTAACATGCAAACAGTGAGCAAAATCATGCAATTCTAGCCTAAATTTTGCAAATAACGTAGAAATTATGATAAATTTGAGGCCTAGAGCCCCACGGTGGGCGCCATTTGTGTGTGAGTGATTTACACCTTCATGAAATTACAAGATTAACTAAGAACAACAAGAATTAGAGCAAAATAATCTAACAAATGCACAATTAATCTATCAACATCTCATGGTTCTCTAAATTGAAGTAGTAAGTGAGGCTCTCAGCTGCAAATCCTCACTAGTTACACTCTAATTATGAGAATTGAACTAAGAATGATATGCAAACTAGATCTAATTATCAAATTCTAGCTCTATTTGATAAGAAATCTCTAAAATGATCAACAAATGAAGCTAATTATCAATGAAAATGCTAAGTGAGTGATGTGGATGCAAATTGCAAGAGCTTTGCTGCAATTCAAAGATATGGAGTGGATGAATAATGCCTCAAAATGCCTTCTATTTATAAGATTTTCCCAAGGGTAGGGGGTAGAGTGAGATAACCATGGTTACGCTTGGGTAAGGTCAATTGGCTTTGCTTTGTCCTTAAATTGGGGGACAAACATTTAAATGGTTTCAAAAGGCTGGACCATTTCAACAAAAGTGAGTGATTTGTGTCCATTCTGTCTCCTTTTTGCTTTGTTGAGGGAAATTCATATTTATTAATTAATTAAAGTAATTAAATTTAGCCATGAAGGGTAAGAGGTTCATTTTGATTTTTCATTTCAACAACTATGTTATTAATTGAATTTAATCAATTTCCTAGTGTTTTTCCCCTTTTCAAGCTTTATTTAATCATTTAATTGAATTTTCCTTTGATTTGAATTGTCTTTGTTCCATTTATTGATTTTTCGTGCTATTTTGATGATTTGATGCACCTTTTGATTGATTTAAGCCTTTGCCAATTTTCCATGTCTACAAATGCCCCTCTTTGAGTCGATGTGCGAAGAACACCGATTCAAAGATTCCCTTAGTATGATGATCTGATTCAGGTCCTGGTTCTGATATGCCTTTGATCGTTCTGATTCATGTACTTCCTGATGATGATGATGTGCCTCTGATGATGGTGCTGATATGATTCTGATGCCTCTGATATGATATGGGTTCTGATTTGATGATAGGTCCTGGGTTTACTGATAAAGGTCCTGGGTTTTATTGATAAAGGTCCTGGGTTGATTGATTGCTGATATATTGATAGATTTGATATGATAGCAGATTTGATATGAAACCGATATGCAATTGATTTGCCCCCTTATATGATAACGATATGATATTGATAACGATACTGATATGATATGATATTGATATGATACTGATATGATATGATATTGATATGATACTGATATGATATGCCCCACTGATAAATGTTTTTTGATGTGATGCTCATTTGATACTCTGATGCCCCCTCAGAAATAAAACATATTAATTCCTTGATTTGAACGATTTTTGAGTAGTTGGAATATGTTTTGATTTCTGATACCGTTTGAAAGAAACAATCAAGTTTGATTCATGCCTCGATTAATGAAAATGTCCTAGAATAGGTCCAAAGTGCATTTTTAAGTGTTTATTAGGACCAATTTCACCTTAAATAGGGTAAAACCCCTCATTTTACTATTCATTTGCACCATTCCCTCTTGAGATTTGAGCTCTGATTTTAGCCTTTTTTACACGATGGTGGTCCCATATCACGAGCATCGATTTGAGAGAGCGCGCCGGTTCAGTCGGAGAGCGACCGATGGTCCTCCAGTATGTCATTCAAATTTTCCTCATATTTTTAAAGTTGCATTTATGACCTCATTTAATGCATTTAAAAATTTTGATTCTGCGTTTGTGAAAAGAAATGTCGCCTCCGTGCTTTCTAATTTCGCCTAAAAATTTAAAATGTCGCCTTCGGTAAATTTGATGTCGCCTGCCTTAGGTTTGCTCACGCATTTTGAAAATCTTTTATCACCTGCGGATAATTTATTATCGCTTAGGGGTTTAGTCATTTTAATTGTGTATCATGTGATAATAAAATGTCGCCTGCGGAAAATATGATACCGCTTCCGTGAAATCAGGTCACGCGGATGAATAAAATCACGTGTATGGAGAAAGAGATGTCCCCTCTGGTAAAAGAAATGACGCCGGAAAGAAAAGTCGCGTAGGTAAAAAAAAATTATTTGAGACTTTTCTAGGACGTCTGATTGCTCGATTGCGTCAACTTGATTGATATCGATCACGTCAATGAATTCAATGGAATGTTCAGTTAGGGTGTTCCCCTTGTTTGATTTCAACAACGAATTAGGACATAGGTAACTATAATATCGAAGAATAAGGTTAATCAATCTTCATCATGAATGATAGGTCATGGATCTAATCGTCCATTCATTTTATGCTCAAATGCTTAGAGACATAAAACTAGGATCATCCTTCCTCAATGCTTAGAGTTAGGATTGGTAGGTCTGATAGGTATATTTAAATTGATGACTATGATTGATTGTTTGATTTCCTGATAGTAAGTTACTTATGTGATTCCATTGTTTTGATTAAACAGGATGATGTCCCTGTTCTGTACCTCCGAACTGTACCACACTGGGTGATGGAGCTTAGGGCGCAATTGACTGACGCTGAGAGGCGAGTGATTAGGTGTTGTGGTTTATTATGTGTATTAGAGCTTCCTCGGTTCCAGATGAACCGAGGTTTGATTACCGCTGTCGCAGAGCGTTGGCACTTTGAGACAAACACATTTTAGCTACCACAGGGCGAGATGACGATTACACCTGAGGTTGTTTATAGATTGCTACGGATCCCGACTCATGGAGAGATAGTATATTATGATGCAGTCTATGATGGGACATATTGTCGACAAGTATTCGGAGATCCGTCTATAGGTGATGATTGCATCCTATGGCCTCAGTTTGCCTCATTTCCTGTTTTACCAGCGTTATTAGGTGCTATCATTGGTGGTGTATTATTACCTGATTGGCGAGGTCGCGGAATTTCAGTGGGATGGGGCAGGATTATCGAGGATTTGCTACATCAGCCTTGATGCTTTGACTGGGGATCTTGTGTGCTGGCATAGCTTTATCACGATCTTCATGAGGTGGTTTACAGGAGATCAGCTTCGTTATCTGCTGGGATTCATATTTTGCAGCTGTGGATATGGGAGCACTTACCAGTCAGTCATCCTATATCAGATCGAGATCATCCTCTAGGATATCCTTTTGCATGGCAATATACTGGTATGGTGACACAGCATCACTTGGGTCATTTGGAGTATTGGCGGCATCAGATTGATGACATGGATGAGGTCTATTGGAGACCATATGTTGAGGTCGAGGATTGGGGAGAGGATAGCTTGGAGTTACCAGATATGTTTGCTCCTCGATGGATGATTGGTAGGATCGACTCTGTTCTTGAGAGATTCTTGGCAGGTAGAGTGCTACGGCAGTTTGGGCGGAGTCAGCCTATGCCTCAGGGATCTGCAGTATATGCTCGTTCTAGTGCAGAGCGGGCTACTTGGGGTCACATGCCTTCATACGATGACGCTATTGAGCAGATATCACTACTGGGTCATATGGATTGGGATATGAGGTTACACATCAGAGATGCCGGAGTCACTCAGGAGTATCTAGCTTGGTTGATGGAGCATCCAATGCCTCGATTTACAGACCCTGCAGAGCCAGTGCCTGGGCGAGATGATGATGGTGATGATGTCGGTGGCGGGAGGAGACGCAGAGGTAGACCACGAGGTAGGGTGGGGATTAGACTCAGAGGACAAGTGAGAGATGCATAGATACAGGCACCACCTCCTCCTCCTCGTCCTACAGTAGCACAGAGACAGAGGATAGATCGTCAGCATCATGTGAGGGCTGCTAGACAGGATCCAGGTGCAGGACAGGATACGGGAGCAGGATTATAGCAGGCTACCGTGGATGGGTGGGATACAAGTGCACAACAGATGCCAGCAGCTTTTTCCCGTGATCGGGGAAAAGCTCCTATAGATACAGGTGATCCGCAGAGTACCTACGAGGTTGGGGAGAGTTCTAGTACTACCCAGCTACGAGAAGATGTGGGAGCATTATGGATAGAGGTGTCACAGATGTCGTCTATGATTCAGCAGTTAGTATCAGGTTTGGCTCCATTGGTTCCTCTCCTTGTTGCTATCGTTGGTCAGATGCCTCCTCAACCGCCTCAGCAGCCTCCATCACAGCCTCCTCCACAGCCTCCTCCAGGACCTCCTCCTAGTGGTGACGAGAGTTGAGCTATGAGTGCTCTTATTGATCATTTGTGTACTGATGCTGAGATACTTGATATTGTACCATAGTCTTGTGACCTTGGTGTCACCTTTCCAGTTGTACTTTGATACTTATTTGACATTGATGCCCCTCTTGTTGGGCGATTATAGAGTTGATTTGTGATATCATTGTTATACTTGATGCATTGAGTTGTGAGTAGACATGTGATATGATGACATTTATGATCTTTCCTGCTTTTACTTGATGATATATGAGATTTCCTTTAGATGCTGCTATATGTGTTTATCTAATGCATTTGTTTTTGGATGGATGTGTCTATGGATGCAACGTATCTTATGTATGATATAGATAAATGGATGCATTGCTTTCTTCATGTATGGATGCAGTTTTGATATGTTATTTCTCATGTATGCAATCTGTATGTATGCACATGTAAATGATTATTTCTTTCTTTTCCTTGATAATATATCTATGTAATGATTAATAATATGGAATGAATGCAAAAAGTATAATCTCATGTTTTTATTTTAGAAAAGATGATATTGAAGTGATGTTGTCCTTGCTGATTTAACCCTGTTGATGATGTTATGTACCCCCTTTTTGATGCGAAATGAAACCCTTGGGAAAAAAAAATGCATGTGCAATTAATCTAACATGAGAATGCATTTAACCTTTTATATGAATGCAGCTAAGTGTCACTAGCTTTTAGCAAATAAATGCCTTGAGGATATATTTTCATCATTGAGCATTTGGGACCGGAAAGTCAATACAATCACCACTGCCCACTGACATGATGATATGAATATCGCTTTTTATTGCTCATATGGTAACCTCCGTTTTGCTTTCCCATCGGTCTCGTCGATACGACTATCACTGATTACAAACAATCATGAGAGTACGAATACCGATTTTGTCGGATTCTATGTTGCAAGTGGATTTTGTCATTTAGATATGAAGAATCTAAATATCCAAGGTATCCGGTTGCGTAAACAAACAAAGGTTAACTCATTGTTTTATAAGATAATCCTCGATGGTTCTTTGATGACCATGTCTTTAGATGAATTCTCATAAGGCAATGAATCTTCCTCCAAACAGTCACTTCATAGTCAAGAAAAATATCATGTCTCCATCATTGCCAATCTAGTCGAAACATCATTGATTAGCTAAAAAGACTTGATACAAATTGAATTAATGTAAGTAAACAGATTTTTAACCAATTTTTCAAAAGAATCTATCTAAGTGTTTTGCATTGTTTTCTGATCTTCAAAAAAATATTTCCAAGTGTTTGATCATGAAATGATGTTTGATTTTTAATCCTGAATAATAAGTCAATTTAGGCTCAAAGATTTTGTTGTGGTAGTCAAAGGTTTACAAAAATCTGATCTCTCTTCTGAAAATGTTGATCCCTTTCTGCTTGTGACTGAATGTTGCTCATTGGAATCCTTTTTGAGGTACCCACTTTCCAATCCGTTTATGCTGCCCCCAAGTATTTGATGTATCAGTTTTGACAACTTTGGGCAATGCAAAGGATGATGCTACAAACTGTTATTATGACTATGTACAAATGACGGATGCAATGAAGGTTTAGACAAATGGGATGATGAGATGCATTATGTACACATGTGACTAGGAAAGAAATGACTTAAGGGAACCAAAAGTGCTTGTTGCCAAGTTTTCACCTTTGGGTGCTCTCTTTTTTTTTTTGCTACCGAGGCGCCTATTTGCTAGGTTTTCACCAAGGCACTTTTTCTCTTTTTCATTTTTTTTGTATTTTTTCTTTTTTCTTTTTTTTTTTGTATTTTTCTTTATCACCTTGGCGCCTATTTGCTAGGTTTTCACCAAGAGATAATTTTTCAAATGTTTTTGCTTTCTTCAGGCTCAATTTTCCACTATTTTTTATCTTTCTTCTTTTCCAATATTTTTGGATTTTCCATTTTCAAATGTTTTTGGTATTTTCAAGATCCCTTTTCAATTATGTACAATAATTATGATGCTCTCTCATCTGATACTCTTTATACTCTTTCATCTGCTTTAGGTGTAGAACCTCTTCAAATGAATGCTATTTATGGGTTCTTGTAATTCTTCACCATTACAATCTGATAACTTATATGTTCCAGTTCCAAAGGATGACACTATCACAAATGGGCCTATCCAATTAGCTTCCCACTTTCCTTTCTTTTCCCTTTCAGCTTGATTTTTGGGATTTTCTCTTAGTACCAAGTCTCCTACTTGAAAAGTTCTTGGTTTGATGTGTTTGTTGTAATTGTGTGCAATCCTATTTTGATAAACTTTTAAATGCTCATAAGCTTGAGTCTGGTGTTCCTCTAACAATTCCAATTGTTGTAGTCTGGCAATCCTATAATCCTCATCAGTGATCAATCCTCTTAATGAAACCCGTAGAGATGGAATTTCAACTTCTAATGGTAGAACTGCTTCGGTTCCATAGACCAAAGAGAATGGGGTGGCTCCTGTAGGTGTTCTGATACTAGTTATGTAAGCCCATAGTGCGGGATTTATTTGCACGTGCCAATCTCTTCCTGATTTGTTAACTGATCTTTTTAATATTTTGAGGATATTTTTGTTCGTTGCTTCAACTTGTCCATTGCCTTGTGGATAATAAATGGATGACGAATGATGTGTAATGTGAAATGTCATGCAAAGTTCATCAATATCCTAATTTTTGAATTGTTTCCCATTATCCGTGATAATGGCATGTGGAATACCATAGCGACAAATTATGTGGTTCAAAATGAACATTGAAATTTGTTTGCCGGTTGCTGTTGTTAATGGAACTGCTTCCACCCATTTGGTGAAGTATTCTGTTGCTGTGATGATATACTTGTGTCCGTTTGAAGATGGAGGATGTATGATTCCAATCAAGTCAAAACCCCATTGATAAAAAGGCCATGGTGTAATGAATGGGTGTAATTCTTGAGCCGATGCATGTATCATATTACCATGATATTGACATTTGCTGCATGTCTTCACAAATTGACACGCATCCTTTTCTAATGTTGTCCAAAAGTACCCTAAACGAAGGATTTTCTTAGCTAGATTAAGACCGCTTGAGTGTGACCCGCAAATGCCTTCGTGGACCTCGCGTAAAGCTAACTTAGACTCTTCTTCCCCTAGACATCTAAGTAACGTCCCATCAAGACCCTTACGATACAATGTGTCTGAAAGGATTAGGTAACGGGCGGCTTGGCGTATGAAGTTACGTTTTTGGGCACGAGTTTGGTCTATGGGGAGTACTTGGTCTTTAAGGTAAGTATAGATGGGTCCATACCAAGGAGAGTCATGTCCATGTAAAAGAGCAACAATTTGGGTGTCAGGAAGGTTGAATGCCGGTTTTACCAACTCTTCCACTAAGAACTCATACTTCTCATTTTGATCTGGTTTTTGTAACAATGAAGCCAAGGTAGCCATGGCATCTGCTGCTCTATTCTTTTCTCTTGGAATCTGTTCAAATGTGATCAAAGCAAAGTACTTCTTCCATTCATCAATCAAGGTTTTATATTTCATCAATGTTATATCTTTGGTATTGTATTCATTATTAACCTGATTGATTATGAGTTGGGAATCTCCATACACTTGTAATTCTGCAATATTCCATTCCAAAGCCATTTTGATGCCAATGACTAATGCCTCATATTCCGCTATGTTATTGGTGCATGGAAATAAGAGTTTATAAGACTTTGGAATGGTGTACCCTTGAGGAGTAACCAATAATATACCTGCTCCAGAACCTCCTTGTGTGTAAGATCCATCAAAATATAATTTCCATGTCTTTGCTTCTATGTTGACAATTTCTGCATCTGAAAATTCAATTTGCATAGTTTGTGTAGACTCCATTGGGTTATCTGCTAAGTGGTCTGCTATCACTTGTCCTTTAATTGCTCTTCTATCAACATATTCAATGTCAAATTCACTTAGGATCATGACCCATTTTGCTATTCTACCTGTTAAGGCAGTTTTACTTAGCAAGTATTTGAGAGGATCAATCTTGGCAATTAATTTGATCTTATGCATCAACATATAATGTCTTAGTTTTTGAGATGCAAAAACCACTGCTAGACATGCTCTTTCCATGAATGAATAATTGAGTTCATATTTTATTAAGGTTCTACTAAGATAGTAGATTGCCCTTTCTTTTCCTTGCTCATCTTCTTGTGCCAACAATATGCCTAGAGACCTTTCTGTGGCTGATATGTATAACAACAGTTCTTTACCCTTGATAGGTGACATAAGAATAGGTGGGTTTATCAAATAAGTCTTCAAAGTAGCGAAGGCCTTATCACATTCTTCATCCCACATAAATGTAGTGTCCTTGTGTAACAATCTGGTGAAGGAGTGACACTTTTCTGCTAATTGAGAGATAAATCTCCTTATTGATTGAATCTTTCCTTGTAGTGACCTCATTTGACTAATATTTCTTGGAATCTCCATTTTTAGAATGGCTTGTACTTTTTCAGGATCAACTTCAAAATCCTTCTCTTACCTTAGCAAAACGTTCCCTCCACCAACAAGTTAGTCAGCACAATACAAACAAAGTGAGGGGAAACCAAAATCAAAGCTAAAAATGATATAATTGATTATGCTTTTGATTCTTTTTACCAAAATATTTGCAAAATTCTTACAAACTTAAGGACTAAATTCCCAATTTAATGAGACATATTTTCGTTTGTAAGCATCTACAACAGCAATGTATTTAGCATATAATTCTACTTCTTTCTCTAAATCATTTTTGAGAACAAAGGTAGAATGTACCCGATTTTCTTTCCTTATCCTTTTAGAGATCAATTTCTCCTCTAAGTTGTGTCTTCTCTCTGGTTTTTGCACTTTCTTATGACAGACCATGCTCCTGAGACAAAAAAAAAATGACAGTGAAGTTAGCATACAGTCCTTATTTTAACATTTTTGACAAAATAGAGAAAATATAGTCAGGCGACATCATCCAGACTACAGGCGAGATAAAATTTAACAAAGGCGTGACTACTTTAACCGCGAGCGTCACCAAAAGGGGCTCAAGTGAGATTAAAATAGTCAAGTGCGATATTAAATTTTGCAAACACATGAAATCTTTAATACATGCGACAACAGCAATTACTCTGATACAATATAAATGCTAAACTAGGCGACATTGTCCATGCTAAACGCGAGATCTAATTTAATAAAGACGTAATTACTTTAACCGCGAGCATCACCAAAAGGGGCTCAAGCGAGATTAAAGTAGTCAAGTGCGATATCAAATTAAAACAACGCGTGAACTATTTATTGCAAGCGACAAATTAATTCAGAGAAGTGACATTTAATTAATCCAAAGTGACATTTAAAATACTCAAAATGAGAAATTAAATGCGAAAGGCAGGAAACTCCCTTTACACCAGGCGTAAAATAATTCCTCGGCCGCGGCATTTAATTCTGTCCAGGCGACATCTAAATGACCAAAGGCATCAGCTGCTTGTCCGTGACGCGAGAATTTGATTTCTGTAGGCGTGATTTCTTTCGTTGGAAGCGTGATTCTGTAGGCTGAAAAGCGTGATCGTTCAGACTTCACGTGACATTTTAATATTCGCGAGCGACATCTCTTTGCGTTAGGCGTGATTTCTTTACTGGCAGGCGTGATTTCTTTTCTGTAACTTGCAAACAGTGAGCAAAATCATGCAATTCTAGCCTAAATTTTGCAAATAACGTAGAAATTATGATAAATTTGAGGCCTAGAGCCCCACGGTGGGCGCCATTTGTGTGTGAGTGATTTACACCTTCATGAAATTACAAGATTAACTAAGAACAACAAGAATTAGAGCAAAATAATCTAACAAATGCACAATTAATCTATCAACATCTCATGGTTCTCTAAATTGAAGTAGTAAGTGAGGCTCTCAGCTGCAAATCCTCACTAGTTACACTCTAATTATGAGAATTGAACTAAGAATGATATGCAAACTAGATCTAATTATCAAATTCTAGCTCTATTTGATAAGAAATCTCTAAAATGATCAACAATTGAAGCTAATTATCAATGAAAATGCTAAGTGAGTAATGTGGATGCAAATTGCAAGAGCTTTGCTGCAATTCAAAGATATGGAGTGGATGAATAATGCCTCAAAATGCCTTCTATTTATAAGATTTTCCCAAGGGTAGGGGGTAGAGTGAGAAAACCATGGTTACGCTTGGGTAAGGTCAATTGGCTTTGCTTTGTCATTAAATTGGGGGACAAATATTTAAATGGTTTCAAAAGGCTGGACCATTTCAACAAAAGTGAGTGATTTGTGTCCATTCTGTCTCCTTTTTGCTTTGTTGAGGGAAATTCATATTTATTAATTAATTAAAGTAATTAAATTTAGCCATGAAGGGTAAGAGGTTCATTTTGATTTTTCATTTTAACAACTATGTTATTAATTGAATTTAATCAATTTCTTAGTGTTTTTCCCCTTTTCAAGCTTTATTTAATCATTTAATCATTTAATTGAATTTTCCTTTGATTTGAATTGTCTTTGTTCCATTTATTGATTTTTCGTGCTATTTTGATGATTTGATGCACCTTTTGATTGATTTAAGCCTTTGCCAATTTTCCATGTCTACAATTAGTTTTAGGGTAACTATTAGAAATTCATGACTATGGCATAGTATATTTTATTTAAGTGTTGTTATAGCTATACCTAAGATTAGTGTTAGGAGAACTATTAGGTTATATTTTAGAATTTTTTTAGGGTTTGTGTTATTATTATAATTAAGGTTATTGTTATTGTTAGTGCTCCTATTATGGTAAAGGTTACTATTATTGTTAAAGTTAAGGTTAGTGTTAGGGTAATTCTTAGGTTTTTTTATGTGGGTTAGTGGTATTGTGACACCTACGATTAGTGTTAGTGATAAGGTTAGTGTTAGGGGAATAATTAGGTTACATTTAAGAAGTTTTTTATTGTTCATTAGGGTTACTGCTCCTATTACAATAAATGCTAGTGCTATTGTTACAGTTAAGGTTAGTTTTAGGGTAATTATTGTTATGTTATATGTTGTAATAAGGGTTAGTGTTAATGATATTATTAAGGTTGTGGTTGGCTTTTGGTAACATATATGATTTTTGTTAGGGTTCGTGTTATTATTACAATTAAGGTTGACTAATATTATTAAGGTTAAGGTTATTGTTAGTTTTAGTGCTCATATTACGATTAAGGAATATATTTCAAACATTACTACATAAACATAAATATTTAGAATATATTTTTAATTTAAAAAAATTTAAATCAAATATATCCTTAATGTTAATGTGACCAATAATTCAAATATTTAAACATTTAAGAAATCTAATCCATGCTTAATCTAATTTTTAAAATCTATTAAGATTAATAGAATTAAAATTTCATTAACATGGTGGCATTTCCATCCACATTAATGGTAAAATTAATTTATGCTAGTGATTTAGAAAATGCAAACAATTAATATATTAATGCAAACGAATTTTTTTATATTTTAAATTTAACATTTGAGAAAAAAAATAAATTGAACTAATGTAAATGCTTAATCTAATTTAAAAATATGTTAAGAATAATTGAATACAAATTTCATTAACATGGCGACATTGTCTTCCATGTTTCAAACATTACTACATAAACATTAACATTTGAAATATATATTTTATTTTAAAAATAATAAAATAAAATAGATAGTTAATATAAAATGTTAAAAATAATTCTATTTTTTAGTTTGTTAAATGAAACATTTAAGAATCTAAATAAATTAAAGTAATGTTAAAAACTAATATTTTTCAGAACTATTTGAAATGAAAACTAAATAAAAAATAAAATTTATTTAAAATGTAAATCTAAATTTACAAATTTTGCAAACTACTTAAAATGCAAATCTAAATGTAAAATGCAAATAATTTAAAATACAAATTATTTAAAATGTAAATCTAAATCAAACATGAAAATCTAAATCTAACAAGTAAATGTAAATGAAATGCGCACAAATATAAATCAAATGTGCAAATCAACATGAAACATGCAAATGTAAATCAAACTATTTTAAATGCATATCTAAATAAAACATACTAATCAATTGAAACTAAATCTATGGAAAACTAAAATACAAAACAACAATCTTACTTGCAAAAAACTTGCTTTAGTATTCAATCTACTCTTGCCTCCTCCAAAACTCTCAACCTCTTCATACTCTGCAAAATAACAAATGAAACAAAACAACAAATGAAATGAGGGGACACTGTTTTATAATCTAAGAGTGTCTCTTCATATTCCCCAAAAGGTGCCTTTTTTAATTCCTTTACCTCTCCAAATTCTAAATTTAAGTTTTTTTTTCAACTTTTAAATTTCTTCTACATCCATGTGGCACCCCTATTTTTTCATGTCCTATTATGTTGGGGCTTATTATTTCGACCTTGCCTTTTGTCTTCCTATTATTTCAGCCAACTATTATTTCACGTAGCTATTATTTTTCTTGGCTATTAATTTATGGTAATGATGTAATAAATGTAAACTATTAAAATATTAGTGCAAAAGAAAATATTCTTTAAAAAGTGTAACTTTTAAGAAACAAAATAAATTAAACTAATGTATGCTTAATCAATGTTAAAAAACTATTAACATGAATTGACTACAAATTTCATTAGCATAGCAACATTGCCATCTAGGTCGTAATGTTTGAAATATGGCGACATTATCTTTCATTTTTAAAACATTAAAACATAAATATTAATATTTAAAATATATTTTTAATTTTAAAAATATTAAAATAAAATAGATAGTTAATGTAAAATATTAATAATATTTCTAATTTTTTAATTTATTTTAAATGAAACATTTAAGAAAAAAAACAAATTAAAGTAATGTAAAACATAAAAAATATTTGAGAACTATTTGAAATGCAAAATTAAGTATAAAATAAAACTTATATAAAATGTAAATCTAAACTGATAATGCAAACTATTTAAAATGCAAATTTAAATGAAACATGCAAATCTAAATCAACTATGTAAATGTAAATCAAACGTGCAAATATAAATCAAATATGCAAATCAAAATAAAATATGCAAATCAAAATAAAATATGCAAGTGTAAATCAAACTATTTTAAAGGCATATCTAAATAAAACACACTAATAAATTGAAACTCAATCTATGAAAAACTACAATATAAAACAATAATCTCATTTTCAAAAAAATTACTACAAAATTCAATCTACTCTTGGCTTCTCCAAAGCTCTTCAACTCTTCGTACTTTACAAAACAACAAATGAAATGAGGAGACACTCACTTATAATCTGAGAGCATCTCTTTATATTCCCCAAAAGGTCTCTTTTCTAATTCGTTTGCTTCTCTAAATTTTAACTTTTTGTTTTTAATTTATTAATTTATTCTTCATCCACGTGGTGCCCCTATTTTTTCAGGTTCTATTATTTTGGCTTTTTCATTTTTCGTCCTATTATTTTGGTCAACTATTAATAATTTTGTAAGTTATTTATTTAATCTAATAATTTATGTTGACAAAGAATCTTTTTTGACATATTCTCGTGCTAGTATTCCCATTTGTACTCCCATTATATAAGTATGTCTCTTGGTGTAAAAATAAAACTGATTTAAAATACAAATCTACATCTAAAATAAAAGTTATTTAAAATGTAAATTTTATCAAACATGCAAATCTAAATAAAAAATGTAAATGTAAATAAAACATGCAAATGTAAATTAAACTATTTTAAATACAAATCTAAATAAAACATACTAATCGATTGAAACTAAATCTATGAAAAATTAAAATACAAAATAACATTCTCATTTGCAAAAAATTTACACCAAAATTCAATCTACTCTTAGCTCCTTTAAACCTCTCAACCTTTTTGTATTTTGTAAAATAACAAATAAAACAAAATAACAAATGAAATGAGGAGATGCTCTTTTATAATCCGAGTGTCTATTCATATTTCTTTAAAAGTATTTTTTCTAATTCCTTTACCTCTCAAAATTCCAAATTTAAATTTAATTTTTTTAATTTTTTTAATTTATTATGCATCCATGTGGCACCCCTATTTTTTCATGTCCTATTATGTTGGGCCCTATTATTTCAACCTTTTCTTTTGTCTTCCTATTATATCAACCATCTATTATTTCACCTAGATATATATAAAAAATATTTTAATAAATGTAACATTTAAGAAAAAAATAAAATTAAACTATTGTTTGCTTAATCTAAGTTTAAAAAACTATAAGATTAATTGAATACAAATTTTATTAATATGATGACATTGTCATCCACATTATAATCTTTAAAATATGGTTGTATTTCCTTCCATGTTTCAAATATTACTACATAAATATTAATGTTTGAAATATATTTTTAATTTTAAAAATATTAAAATAAAATAGACAGTTAATATAAATTGTTAACAATAATTCTACTTTTTTTAGTCTGTTAAATGAAACATTTAAGAAACAAAACAAATTAAAGTAATGTATAATTGACAAAATATTTGGGAACTATTTGAAATGTAAAACTAAATATTAAATAAAACTTATTTAAATGAAAAATCTAAATCTAAAATCTAAACTATTTAAAATGCAAATCTAAATCAAACATGCAAATGTAAAGGAAACATTTTAATCTAAAGGAAACATGCAAATCTAAATGAAACATGCAAATGTAAATAAAATGTGTAAATGCAAATCTAACATGCAAATCAAAATGAAACATGCAAATGTAAATCAACCTATTTTAAATGCATATCTAAAAAAAATATACTAATCAATTGAAACTAAATCCGTGGAAAATTAAAATACAGAACAACAATCTCACATGTAAAAAATTTGATTCAAAATTCAATCTACTCTTGGCTCTTCCAAAAATCATCACCTCTTCATACTCTGCAAAACAACAAATAAAATGAGGAGACACTCTTTTATAATTTGAGAACATCTCTTCATATTCCCCAAAAGGTGTCTTTTCTAATTCGTTTACCTCTCCAAATTTTAAATTTAAATTTGATTTTTTTAACTTTTTAATTTATTCTTCATCCATGTGGTGCCCTTAATTTTTTAGGTACTATTGTTTCAGGCCCCATTATTTTTCTATTTCCATTTGTCTTCCTATTATTTTGGCCAAAATCTTTTCTGGCATATTCTCATGTTGGTATTCCCATTTGTCCTCCCATTGTATAAGTACGCCTTTTGGTGTAAAAATAAAACTTATTTAAAATGCAAACTACTTAAAATACAAATCTAAATCTAAAATATAAATTATTTAAAATGCAAACCATTTTAAAATGTCAATTTTATCAAACGTGCAAATCTAAATCAAACATGTAAATGTAAATGAAACGTGCAAATGTAAATCAAATGTGCAACCAAAATGAAACATGCAAATGTAAATCAAACTATTTTAAATATAAATCTAAATAAAACATACTAATCAATTGAAACTAAATCTATGGAAAACTAAAATATAAACTAAAATTGTCACTTGCAAAAAACTTATACCAAAATTCAATGTACTCTTGTCTTTGCCAAAACTCTCAACCTCTTTGTATTCTGCAAAATGAAAAATGAAATGTGGAGATGCTCTTTTATAATCTGAGTGTCTCTTCATATTCCTGAAAAGGTTCCTTTTCTAGTTCGTTTATCTCTCCAAATTCTAAATTTAAATTTAATTTTTTAACTTTTTAATTTATTCTACATCCATGTGGCACCTTTATTTTTTTATGTCCTATTATGTTGAGCCCTATTATTTTGACATTTCCTTTTGTCTTCCTATTATATCAACCAGCTATTATTTCACCTAGATATTATAAAAAAACATTTTTAAAAATGTAACATTTAAGAAACAAAATAAATTAAACTAATGTATGCTTAATCTATGTTAAAAAACTATAACATTAATTGATTACAAATTTCATTAGCATGATGATATTTTCATCCACTTTATAATGTTTGAAATGCAACGACATTGCCTTCCATGTTTTAAACATTACTGCATAAATATTAACATTTGAAATATATTTTTAATTTTAAAAATAGAAAAATAAAATAGATAGTTAATGTAAAACGTTAACAATAATTCTCCCTTTGGTTCAAGTCGAGACACAGCCCCATAGGTCAATTCAAACTCTGGGTGGCAAGGAGTTGCTGCTGGTGAAAATATTCACACACATGGACTCTCGAGATAGTGTTACCATGGAAGAATGAGTGATGGCTATAGGTTTTTTTCTGCGTTTGTGGATTTTTTAAGCTATGTGCTTGGAGGTAGTTCATACTTCATATTGTAAACCAGATGCTTTGGCACCTTCGAACTAGTTCTAAACAGTATATATTCAATGATTCAAATTTTTGTATTGAGTGACAATTTTGGGTTTTCTTCTTGATTCTTTCCCGGATGAGCTTTTTTGAATCAGCTTTATTAATATAATATTATAGTGGCTCATCCACTTTTGCCTTAAAAAAATTCTATTTTTTAGTTTGTTAAATGAAACATTTAAAAAATAAAACAAATTAAAGTCCCCATAAGAAATCATAATTACTACTCAAACATGTGGAGTGAGAGCTATCCGAATCGGAGGGCTTACTTGGCTAATAAGAATAGCATGTGCGTCCCTGACATTATTGCTATTAATGGCACCTGGAGATCTAATAGATCTGGCAGTACGGATCCCATCTCCCAATATTTCACCCAAGGCCTGCTTTTTAAGCTTAATCTTTTCTCAAAAAAGCCACGCAAAAATAAGGGTTTTTTCATGCTCTGTTAAGAAGCTCAGCTCTCTAGTTCTCAGGATAATCTGGCACAGGAGAGGCTGAGCATTGAGATGGGAGGAAACACTCTTCACATCGAGCCTGACAAGATCGATGAGGTTTTCACCTCAGATACGTTGGTGACCCATTACTGCAAGGAAAGTGGCATATGGGGTTTTATGGAGTGCATGAAAGGCAGGCATGACAAGTAGATTTCTAGACAATTCATTACATCCTAGAACAATATGAGTGTCTTAGTTCGTGGTATCCACTTTTAGATAAATGAAAAATTTATTGCGAAGGTGATGGGTCTCTCCATGGAGGGGAGGAAATACAAAAAGACCAGTCAGACTCTCAATCCTACCAGCCTCAAATAGTTCTTCAAGGAGGGTGAGAACTCAATTAAAAAGAAAGGGGGTTTCAATAGAGAAGAGTTGTCAGACTTCTGGTCTAAGATTTGCCTCATTATCATGAAGTATTTTACGCTGGAAGGTAAGTTCACTGTGTTCTACTACTACCACTTACCGTTCTTGAATCATATTAGAAATAAGGATTTAATCTCCATTCCTTTCTATCTGCTCCATTCTATAGAAAGTAATATGCTAGACATCAAGGAGAACCTGGATAAGTCTACCCCTATCCTCCATCAGAGCCTCCTTCTTTGCATTTACCATTTCCACAAGGCTATTTTCCTGCTGCCCCAACCCCCCCCTCGATTATCCAGGAGATGACCCAGGATGAGTCCCCGGCCAAAACTGAAAACCCCACCAATTCCACCTCCCAATCCATACAGGTTATTCAGGATACTGTGCTGAGTGCTAAAGAGGGAAGAACCCATAAAAAATGTATTAAAAACCCTTTCAATAGGAAGGAGGGTCAGGGGGAGTTTCATGTCTCTGAGTCTAAGGAGAATAAGGAAAGGAAGGAGTCTGGCAGTACTCTTGAGACTGAACAAACACACAAAAAATAGAGAATAATGGAGAGCCAAGTTAAGATGGAGATTGACTTAAGTGGCTTGGGTCGTCGAAGGTCAAATAGAATTGTAAATGAAAAATGCAAAACCAAAATGATGGAAGCGACCTCTAGAGAGTAGTCCCTGTCTGATAATGACTCTCAAACCACGAAGTCCTTGAAAGGGTCCTCAGAAGATCACATGAGTCCCACTAGGACTGGTAACACTCCCCTGCCCAACTTCCAGCAAACCATGGAAATCCCCTGCAATGCTACCCCACCCCTAAGACCTCTCCATGATCCCCAGGATAAACCCCCCGCCCCTGAGCACAATACTATGGTTTAGACTGACAATAATAAGCTTAAAGGCACTCTCAAGAGGAGATTTGCTGACATGGACAAGGAGATTGAGGACATCAAAAAGAATATACAGGAATTGAAGCACCACTGCATGATGACTAACAAATTTTCTCTGAAAGTCATGCATGCTTCAGCTATTACTCTTTGTAATGTGCAGGAAAAGCTGGTGGGCGACACTTTGAAAGCGAATAAGGATAATAAGGATTTGTGTCTGTTCCTTCAGGAGGAATGGGCTAGGACCTTGATGTCTAAGCATCTGGGTGGCAAGAGTTAGTTGCTGGTGTCCATGTGTTTTTTCTTTTTGACTGGGCTTGGCCCTCAGTTCCCCTGTTTTGTGTATGGGGTTAAAGTTTCTTTAGATTGCTTTTGGTACAGCCCTACGTGGCTGAGAACTTTTATTTTAACTGCTACTCTTAAGTTTAAGTACTCTGTTTTAATCCTGTTGATTAGCACTATGATTTATGTTTTTGATAGGGGCAGATTAAACTTGGTAACTTTACAGTTAAACTGGTTGCTTATCTCTGACTAGAGCCATTAATGTGTTGTTAATGCACTTCTAGTCCCTCTATTCCATGGGCCAGCACCCTTTTGTTGCTTTTCCTATCAAAAACAAATTAAAGTAATGTAAAATTTAAAAACTATTTGAAATGCAAAACTAAATATAAAATAAAACTTATTTAAATGGTAAATCTAAATCTAAAATGCAAACTATTTAAAATGCAAATCTAAATGAAACATGTAAATCTAAATCAAACATGCAAATGTAAATAAATTGTGCAAATGTAAATCAAATATACAAATCAAAATGAAACATGCAAATGTAAATCAAACTATTTTAAATGCATATCTAAATAAAATATACTAATCAATTGAAACTAAATTTGTGAAAAATTAAAATACAAAACAACAATCTCACTTGTCAAAAATTTGCTCCAAAATTCAATTTACTCTTGGCTCTGCCAAAATTCTCCACCTCTTCATATTCTACAAAATAACAAATGAAATGAAGAGACTCTTTTATAATTTGAGTGTGTCTCTACATATTCCCCAAAAAGTGTCTTTTCTAATTCCTTTGCCTCTCCAAATTCTAAATTCTAAATTTTTTTAAAAAAAGTTTTTAATTTATTCTTCATCCATGTGGCGCCCCTAATTTTTCAGGTCATATTATGTTAGGTCCCATTATTTCACCCTTGCCATTTGTCTTCCTATTATTTTAGCCAAAATCATTTTTGGCATATTCTTGTGCTAGTATTTCTATTTGTTCTCCCATTGTATAGGTATGCCTCTCGGTGAAAATAAAACTTATTTAAAATGTAAACTACTTAAAATGTAAATCTAAATCTAAAATGAAAATGATTTAAAATACAAACTATTTAAAATGTAAATTTTGTCGCGCATGCAAATCTAAATCAAACATGTAAATGTAAATGAAATGTGCAAATGTAAATCAAATGTGCAAGTCAAAATGAAACATGCAAATGTATATCAAACTATTTTAAATGAAAATCTAAATAAAATATACTAATCAATTGAAACTAACTCTATGGAAAACTAAAATACAAAATAACATTCACAATTGCAAAACAATTTACACCAAAATTTAGTTTCTCTTAGCTCCTCCAAAACTCTCAACCTCTTTGTATTCTAGAAAATAAAAAATGAAACAAAACAAATGAAATGAGGAGATTCTCTTTTATAATCCGAGTGTCTCTTCATATTCATCAAAAGGTATCTTTTCTAATTCCTTTACCTCTCGAAATTCCAAACTTAAATTTAATTTTTTTAATTTTTTAATTGATTCTGCATCCATGTGACACCTCTATTTTTTCATGTTCTGTTATGTCGGGCCCTATTATTTCAACCATGCCTTTTGTCTTCCTATTATATAAACCAACTATTATTTCACCTAGATATTATAAAAAAACATTTTTAAAAATATGGCATTTAAGAAATAAAATAAATTAAACTAATGTATGTTTAATCTAAATAAAACATACTAATCAATTGAAACTAACTCTATGGAAAACTAAAATACAAAATAACATTCTCACTTGCAAAACAATTTACATCAAAATTTAGTCTTCTCTTGGCTCCTCTGAAACTCTCAACCTATTTGTAATCTGGAGAATAACAAATGAAACAAAACAACAAATGAAATGAGGAGATTCTCTTTTATAATTCAAGTGTCTCTTCATATTCCTCAAAAGGTGCCTTTTCTAATTCCTTTACCTCTTGAAATTCAAGCTTAAATTTATTTATTTTTTAACTTTTTTATTGATTTTGCATCAATGTTACACCCCTATTTTTTCACATTCTATTGTGTCAGGCCCTATTATTTCAACCCTACCTTTTGTCTTCCTATTATATCAACCAACTATTATTTCACCTAGATATTATAAAAAAATCATTTTTAAAAATATGGCATTTAAGAAATAAAATAAATTAAACTAATGTATGTTTAATCTAAGTTAAAAAAACTATAAGATTGATTGAATAGAAATTTCATTCGCATGTTGACATTGTCATCCACATTATAATGCTTGAAATATGGCAACATTGCCTTTCACATTTCAAATATTAATATTTGAAATATATTTTGAATTTAAAAAATATTAAAATAAAATAGGTATTTGATGTAAAATGATAACAATAATTCTATTTTTTTTAGTTAAAAACATTTCAGAACTATTTGAAATGCAAAACTAAATATAAAATAAAACTTATTTAAATGACAAATCTAAATCTTAAATATTAACTATTTAAAATATAAATCTAAATCAAACATGCAAATCTAAATCAAACATACAAATCTAAATCAAATATGCAAATGTAAATAAAACATGCAAATGTAAATCAAACATGCAAATATAAATAAAACATGCAAATGTAAATAAAATATGAAAATCAAAATGAAACATGCAAATGTAAATCAAACTATTTTAAATGTATATCTAAATAAAATATACTAATCAATTGAAACTAAATCTATGGAAAACTAAAATACAAAATAACAATCTCACTTGTAAAAAATTTGCTCCAAAATTCAATCTACTCTTCACTCCTTCAAAACTCTCCACCTCTTCATACCCTGCAAAACAAAAAATGAAATGAAGAGACACTCTTTTATAATTTGAAAGCATCACTTCATATTCCCGAAAATGTGTCTTTTCGAATTCCTTTGCCTCTCCAAATTCTATATTTAAATTTAATTTTTTTTTAACTTTTTAATTTATTATTCATCCATGTGGCGCCCCTAATGGTTATCTTTCCATTTCCTTTGCTAGTCTTCCTCTTCTTCATGTAGACATAGACAAATTCCCTGCAACAATCATAGTCTAGATTTTGTCCAATTTAGAACTTATATCTTTATTTTGGTTGAAGATATCACCAAAAGTTGATTTATTCCAACCTTTAACCTATTTTCTAATTAAATACAACTTATGAGAGATCATGTACATTCCAAGTCCTCAGACCAGAGAACTCTACCACTTTTAAATGCAACATTTGAAGTATGGATGTGAAGCCCACATAACCTCATACTTGAAGGGGAGATGGCTAGAAGAGGGTTTATATGCATAGTCGCGGAGGATAGGACTGTGGTCTGAAATAGTTCGTGGGAGAGCCCTAAGATAAGCATTACATCCGAAATCCCCATAGGTTGAAACTAGGAATCTATCAAGTTTGACTTGGATCAAATATAAACCCTCCCTATTGTTGGACCAACTGAAAGGGTTGCTGATGTAGAGATGGCAATGGTTTATGATGGATCCAAGGTCCAAAATACAAAATGAAACCAAATCAACAAACTTCTTCAAAATTCAATCTTAATGATTCCCAAAATGACTTCAAGAGGTGAAATGCCAAATAACACTCAAACAAGACCCAAAGTGTGGCCCAATAGTTTCAACTCATGCAATCCAAGGTGTTATAAAGGATTTCAAAATTCTCTCCAAGATTCCATACTCAAATCTTTCAAAACTGTCAAACTAGGCTTAGTTACTTTGCCAACTAGGTCTCCAATAAGCAAGTTTAACCAATATCTTAATTACTTCCCAAAATATTTGTAGATTAAATCAACTATCCAGATACCCTTTATTGATCACTATAACATACCTCAAAATATGATCTAGTTTCTTTGGAATATATTCAAGTTTTGATCCTTGTACTTCAGCAATTAGGCCTAAAAGTCCTCTCATTTAAAAAGGAACCCCTAACTCCTTTCACTTCTATGCTTCAGGATCTTGGACAGTCTCATGAATGGGTCTTAATTGGAGGAATATGGAACCAATTTGATTCCAAGAGGCTTCTAGATGCAAAAGCCCCAAATTGCACTCTCCAACCCCTTAAAACTAGGGCTTCCTCAATGTCTCGCTTCCCAAGGTTTCCTACAACAAATAATGGTTGATTCACCTTTCCCTTAACATGTCTATACACATTCAATCATAAAATAGTTCCCTTATTGGACTAAAATTCTCAATCCTTCACCTCACTCTCCAAATTTGCTTAGTTTCTAAAAGTTTCTATGGTGATCACCACATTAATCAATAAATATTGCATCTCTAAAGTTAGAGTGATATCATACATGTAATTTAGATGTCATTCTATGAGAAATAGAGTGCTACATTCATAGAATTAAATTTACACAAGACTATCCTAAAATTAGATTTCCCAAGGATTGTATAGTGCCAAAATGGTTGACAGCGACTAGAGTAGGTCTTTCAAAGCATGAATAGAATAAAAAATGATAAAATATGAATGATCAAAGCATTGTAAAAAGCCTTCCCATCAACATTAACTTTGAATCATACACAAGACCTTCCAACTTTGCAATAAAATCAGACTTTTATTCAGTTTGTTGTAGCAGTCCATACAGTTTTGAGTTCCTCACACCCATCTGTTGTACAATGGCTTGAGCCTTTAATGTATAACTTCCTCTAAGTCTGTTCAATAAACTTTGGTTGTTGGAAAATTAGATTAAGATTGAATTAGATTAAGACTTATTAAGCCTTATTAAAACTAAATCTAAACTATTATAAGCTTGCAAGTCCAAAACTCATCCTAGACTCCTAAATTGGTCCTAAGGCTTATTAGGCCTTTTATGACTTATTACATATTTTCCATTTGCATTGCATGGAATGACCTTATAGGCCATTATAGGGGCTAATACAGTCCAATTGATGTCTTTGGATTTCTTCATGTTCTCCGTAGGAATTTGGAACTTCTTGTGTGCCCTTGCGCCATGTTCACCACCTTTCAAAGAATTCTTGTCCCAAGAATCAGTCCTTGCATTGGATGTCTGAATCTGAACCCGTGCTTGAGGAATATGGTGCCTTGGGGAAGGAATGAAGTCCCCTAAGGCCATTGTCCTACTCTTGAACCCTACACATACCTTTTCAAAAACATTAGTACCAAAAATTTTATGTGAAGAGTCTGATTTTAGATCAAATTGTCGTCCTGCTATTGCAATTGGTGTACTTGGTACAGTATGCAACTTTTCCTCCATGAGCTACCTCATCAACTTTTGCAACCCCTATTCTTTACTATAGTCTTTGTATCCTTTGATGGGACAGTAGATGGAGCCAACTTGAATGCTCTTAAACCTTCAAATTTTGATTGTTGCAACCCCAAACATCTCAAATTTGTAGGACTGTCCTGCTCTGTCCTGTTCAATCCATGATTATACCCATGCTTCATATACCAACCTGTACCATTTTTTATGTTTCCTTTCTCATGTATGGGAATATTATCTCCAAAACACATTATTATCTTTTTCTTATCCCTGCAAGTCAGTGGATTCAACTTAAATTTCTCTTTCCCTTTAAGAACAATATAAGTATTAGAGTAGCCATCATGAATTGTTCTCCTCATACATTTCCATTGTCTACCTAATATCATGTGCCCACAATTCATAGATATGACATCACACCAAACCTGATCATGATATGGCCCAATCGAAAAATTGACAAGAGCCTCCTGACTAACCTTCACAATCAACTCTTGGTGTACCCAAGTGGCACTATAAGGGTTAGGATGTTCTACCAATGCCAATCTCAAATTAGAAACCATATCAACTGAAACCAAATTTCTATGTGCCCCTGAATCAATAATTAGAGTACATACCTTGCCTTGCACTAAAAATCTTGATTTAAATATACCTTCTTGTGCAGATGTTGGTAATGGTCCTCCTTTCCTCATGGGAAAAAATTCTCCTACCTCAGGGTTTGTTGTTTTAGGTTCATTGGTTTCCTCTTCTTCAATCAGATGTACCCTCCTTTCCTTGCCTTGATCAGAGTCTATCCATTTAGGGCACCTAAAAGATTGATGTCCAACTTCATTGTAATGAAAGCATTTGCAGGTGAAGAATCCACTTCCTCTTCCTCCTCCAAATCTTCCACCTCTTTGGGTGTGTCCTCCTCTTACCTCAGGAGTAGTTCCTTTGTCCTTCCTCCTCTTCCCCTCATTGAAGAACCTCCTCTATTGCTGCTATTCTATTGTTCACTTTTCCTCTTCAATTTCTCCTCTATTCTAAGGGCCAACTGGTAACATTCCTTCACACTTTGAGGATTAGAAGCCACAAATTCATCTTGGATGTTAAATCTTAAACCACCTAGATATCTAGCAACCTTAACAAATTCATCTTCTTCCAATCCTAACCTTATGCTTAGTTTATAGAATTCATCTGTCTATGCTTTAACATCTAAATCATTTTGTCTTAAATTTTGTATTCTTGTATGCATTTGTACATCAAAGTCTTTAGGGAGGAAGTTACCTTTCAATTTTCTATGATCCTGTCCTAAGAGACAATCTTTGGCTTGCCTCTTCTCCTTCTGTCTACCTCCTCATGATCCCACCATAAGAGTGCATGCCCTTTGAGTTTTTTCTTTGCCAATTTGACCCTTTGTTGTTCTGGTACCTCTTCACTTTCAAAGTAGGCATCCATTGATGCTATCCAGTCCAAAAGCTCTTCTTCTTTCAGAATTCCATCATACATAGGGATATCTCCCCTCACCTTATGCTTCTCATTCTTCATAGCTTTCAATATCCTAATTGTCCTCTGCTCTTCAAGATCTATTTGTTCCTCTTCTTCCTCTTCTTCCCCTTCCTTATGGGTTTCTTCCACTTCTTCACTATCAACACCTTCATCTGCTACTCTTCTTTGATTGGATTCCAGTGCTTCAAGCCTGGCCAAATGTGCATTGTAATATTCCTGCAACCTTGTGTTCTTCTCCTTCAACTCATGGATCTCCCTGGCAGTACCTGCATTCCTTGGAGGCATTTTCACAAATAATAGTCAAACTTCTTTAGCAAAGTGTTCCTCTGTGCCTTTAATGATCTACTAGTGTACTGTGATACCACTTGATGCAGAGGTGGAAATGGTTTGTGATGGATCCAAGGTCCAAAAGTCAAATTGAAACCAAATCAACAAACTTCTTTAAAATTCAATCTTAATGATTCCCAAAATGACTTCAAGAGGTGAAATGCCAAATAACACTCAAAAAAGACCCAAAGTGTGGCCCAATAGTTTCAAATCATGCAATCCAAGGTGTTATAAAGGATTTCAAACTTCTGTCCAAGATTCCATATTCAAATATTTCAAAACTGTCAAACTAGGCTTAATTACTCTACCAACTAGGTCTCCAATAAGCAAGTTTAACCAATATCTTAATGACTTCCCAAAAAAAATTCATAATAAATCAACTATCTAAATGCCCTTTATTGAGCACTATAATATACCTCAGAATAAGATCTAGTTTCTTTATAACATATTCAAGTTTTTATCCCTGTACTTTAATAATTAGTTCTAGAAGTCCTCACATTTACAAAGGAACCCCTAACTCCTTTCACTTGTAGACTTTAGGATCTTGGATAGTCTCATGAATGGGTCATAATTAGAGGAATATGGAACCAATTTAATTCCAAGAGGCTTCTAGATGCAAGAGCCCCAAATTGCACTCTCCAAACCCTTAAAACTAGGGCTTCCTCAATGTCTCGCTTCCCAAGGTTTCTTGCAACAAATAATGGTTGATTCACCTTTCCCTTAACATGTCTATACACATTCAATCATAAAATAGTGCCCTTATTAGACTAAAACTCCCAATCCTTCACCTCACTCTCAAAATTTGCTTACTTTCTAAAAGTTTCTATGGTGATCACCACATCAGTCAATCAATATTGCATCTCTAATGTTAGAGTGATATCATGCATGTTAATTGGATGCCATTCTATGAGAAACAGAGTGCTACATTCATAGTTTAAATTTACTCAAGACTATCCTAAAATTAGATTTCCCAAGGACTGTATAGTGCCAAAATGGTTGATAGTGACTGGAGTAGGTTTTTCAGAGCATGAATGGAATAAAAAATGATAAAATATGAATGATCAAAGAATTGTAAAAAGCCTTCCCGTCAACATTAACTTTGAATCATACATAAGACCTTCCAACTTTGTAAGAAAATCAGACTTTTATTTAGTTTGTTGTAGTAGTCCGTACAGTTTTGAGTTCCTCACCCCCATCTTCCATACAATGACTTGATCCTTTAATGTATAACTTCCTCTAAGTCTAGTCAACCAACTTTGGTGTTTGGAAAACTAGATTAAGACTAAATAAGCATAAAAATCCTCTTTCCTTCCTTTTACAAGTAACCGTTGTTGTTCAAAAATTTGAATTAACATCATTGCAAATTAAGCATTGTTTAATATTTTTTGAATCCTAAGACCTTGGGATATGATCTAAATAAACTTATTAAACCTTATTAAAACCAAATCTAAACTATTATAAGCTTGCAACTCCAAAACTCATCCTAGACTCCTAAATTGGTCCTAAGGCTTATTAGGCCTTTTAGGGCTTATTACATATTTTCCATTTGAATTGTATGGAATGACCTTATAGGTCATTATAGGGGCCAATACATTCCAATTGATGTCCTTGGATGTCTTCATGTTCTCCATAGGAGTTTGGAACTTCTTGTGTGCTCTAGGTGCCCCTGCACTAGTTGCTCAAGAGGTTTATATCAAAGAGACCTATTCTAGTGATTAAGTCAGATAAAACATTCATGTTGTTAGTATAATCAAATAAACCTCCCATTTCCTATTAGGAGAATAATGAAGAGTTAAAACCTCCAACCACCATATAAAAGTATTCTTATTCTAAAAACTAAGAGAATAAACTTCATCCCACACTATTCTTCTGCCAACTTAGTATTGAAAGCATAGATGTTAAACAAGTGCTAGATGCAAGTACCATGTTTGAAAGTCACACCACAAGATAATTTTGGGAGACAACAAAAACCTCACCCACCACCTTATTTTGGTTCGACATTATTACCATTCCCCCTAAAGCACCATCCACCTCACTAATATAATAAGAGGAACCCAACCATATCAAGTTTTAAATCCACCATATACTGCTCAAGAGCATACTTATTTAGAGGACTATTCGGTCTCATCATTGTCCATGAAAGAAACTTCATTTCTTATTTTGAGTATTAGCATCCAAAGTCATTTACTTCCCACTAACAATTTCCCTGCCCATAACTTTGTGTCTTGACACTCTTCTCGAAGGTGTACCAACCTTATTTTTATCTCTACATCAAATTTCTTCCCTTTTGTTATCTTTTCTTAGGTCTGCCATACATCATTTGTAGTGTGGTTAGGGAGACAACAAGATATAAAGGTTTAGTCTCTAGGGTGAGTATAACAGTCTTGGTAATCTCACTCATAGAATCTTCTATAAAGGAGATTTTTTGCATGAATGGGCTCAAGATAGCTTAAGTTTTTTCATTTAATTAAGGACCTCTACCCATGCTTCTAACTATTTTTGACTAGATCTACTAGCATCTTCTAGAGTAACTCTAGAGTATGTTTGGTGGTAAAGAAAAATACTTTAAAGCTTCCTCCCTAGAACTGACTTGATTAGAGCAATGAGGCAACCACTTGTGGAAGGCTGACTATTTACTTGGGGAAAGGGGGATTTCCCCTTCCTCTAGGGTACTATGAGTGATATCATTTTTATTCTCATCTTGATGTACCTGTACTATAGGGCCTAGATATTTTATACGCTCAAAGATTCCCTCTGTGAAAGGGTAACCATCTAGCTCATTAGAGATATGAGTCTCTTGCATTTTTTGATGAGAATGTAAAAGGGAGGATCATTTCTCTGTTAGTTTGGGTTCTTTTGGTAAGGGAGTTTTCATTCCACAATAACATATCCTAGCTTCAAACATCTTTGTTAGTGAGTAATATTTTCATAAACTAAAGCCATATTAATACAAAAGTGGGCAAAGACTAACCTAAATTTTGCCTATGTAAAACCATTGGTAGTGACATAGTTGATGAACTAATTACCCACCTACTGAAATATATTCTTGTCCCAAAAGTCAAATCAAAGGTTAGCCATATGAACCCAGACTAGAGTCATCCGATTAAGGTTAGTCTATGGGTCAAACCTTGGTTTTCACTTTGCTAGGGCCAGAAAATGCTTCCTATTGGTCCATGAACTATAAATAACCAAAATAAGATCCTCCTTGGTTGTAAAATTGAACAAAAAGGGACACCCCCAACATAACATAAATGGTAATAATGCCTTTCATTTTTCATCGAACTACCCATCTATGAACCATGTTAATTGTTGGTGGAAAGTAAAATAATTTATGAAGCAAAGTATTGTGCATGGAGGCTATAATCCTATCCAAAATAACATTTGGGAGACAAATTTCCATCCCTTCGTCAGTGTGGGCAATGTTTGGGAGAAGTTTATCCAAAATATTATCTTGGGTCCTGTTAACAAGTTCACCTTTCCAATCCAATAGTAGCTGCATCCGAATATTCTTCTTGTGATCATTATTGTTGGCACAATCACCGGACAAAGTTTTGGATGCATTCAAAGAATCGCCAAAATTTTTATTGATAGGATTAGATACAAAATCTATGTCAAAGTCTTTTCCGCTTTGGGGGGAGGGCTAGGTTGTTGTGGGTAGAGCCCTCTCCAAGGTCTACAACCATGTGCAAATGGAATCTGCAATTTTTTGGATGGGAAGTTGAAGGTAAGGAGAGCAAGAAGTTGTAGAGCCACTTCTATTTTTGTTTCCTTTTGAGTTTGTATTTGTTAATTTTTCTACCTTATAATTATATGTATTTTCAACACCTTCACAATAATTTTTTTTGGTTTAAAATATCAGAATAAAAAAATAATAGAATTAAAAGTGTCATTAGAGTTCAAATAAGAAATCAAGATCTATTCTATTAGGATTAAGAGTCTTCAATTAGTCACAACCAGCCCTAGTTTGATGTTAAAATATTTAGCCATTTTATAAGAAGATTGTTGTTCTTCACAATGATAAAATTGTAAACTTTTACAGAATAAAAATATTCAAATAGGTTGTTCTTTCTTATGTATACTCCATTTTAATATAAAACATGGTTCTATTTTAAATAATTCCTCCTAATTTGATGGTAGATCTCGATTAATATTAAATCCTTTGCAATTTCTTTTTCATATTGGTCAATTCTATTTCAATATGTTCTGTTGGATTTTGGTTCGATTTTGCATTTCACTACTAATTTAAAAGAAGTTCACCAAATTAGTCAATTTAAATGTATATCACTCTCAATCAAACATCTCTAAAAAACTGAATATTACTCTATTTGAATAGGTGTGACAATTTCCATTAAAGATATATTTCTAAACTTTGACAAAGATCAATATTTTTTTCATAATTTTCTGAACTCTAAAAAAATTAAAATAGATTGTTAAAAATTCTTGAAAATAGAAGACCACTCATATATTTGTAAAGGCAATAGTAATTTTCTTTCAACTAAAAAAAATTGCAATCAGTAAAGTATAATTAAGTAAACCAAAGAAAATATCAAATATAATGAAATAATTATAATGCTATAGTCAATGCATACGATCTTCATTTTTTCCATACCTGTGTATATTGTACTGTTGCATATATCCCCAACTAATTGATGTTCTTCCTATTGAATGCCGAATCCTGATGAATGAAGTTGAGCCTGTGCCGCAACAATATTTGGGAATATAATTGAACTCTTGGGCTTGAACATAGTAGCAATTCCTCAGTGACTTGATTGCTTCAGTTGCCATATCTACCATGTCTCCTGCATTAATTTCAGCCCAAAACAGAGCTATTGCTTTGTGAGTCTTTTTCATCAACTGAAATCTATCCTCCATATTAAATAAAATAGAGTTTTGGGAGCAAATCAGATTCGAATACATATCAAGACAGCAAATGCATTCCAAATATTACGCTACAAAAGACAGAGAAAGCTGTAAATTTTATGCGAGATTATTTAAATAACTTTACACGTTAAGTCACAAAAAGATTGAGAGAGAAAGATGTAAATTTTTAATAGAGATCATGAGGGGAGAAAAATGGGTTGGTCATCATGGGAGAAGGGGAAAACAATGCCAAAATCAAGTTGGGAAGTAATGAACTTCCTTAACTGAGGACAACACAATCTTTTGACACTTTATCAGTTCCCACTTCTTGCTTTTTTATGTTGTTCAGATCCATGAATATTTTTTCTTCGCTTCAAATCAATAACAATTTCTTCTTTGGGCGAGTCAATAACTTCAAAATCATTAGGATTACCGTAATCCTCTTCTCTAGTAGTGTCTGTCTCGTAATCTTGTTCTGAAATAATCTAATCAGTATGCTTTACTTCGTCTAAGCTCAAGCTTTTGGATCTCATGGCATTCTATGTAGTTGAATCTGGTGTTGATTAGTTCCACTGGCTTCAACTTTAAATAATAAGTTAAAGAGTTGTGTTACTTGTGCTTTAAGACAGCGCAGTTTTTCTCCTTAAATAGAAAGATTCTCCTTAAAGTGACTCCTCTCATTCCCATCTAATCTATGTATTCTTCCTTTGTCAATGCATTCACTCTTTTCTGTAACAATCCTGGTTGACAAACAATCCATACCATCATTCACCGGTTGCTTCATGAAAACTTAATTACTGTAACGTCTGAGATTTAGATGGCTAATAAGTGCTTTCTCTGCAACCTTCGTAGAGAATGGTGGTACTAAATAAAAACATCTTCCAAATGGTTCCTTTTCATTCAAACCAATGAGTAATACCAAAGAATAGGATGGGTTGTCATTAAAATTTTCTGCATCTACTTAACAAGTAGTCATTCCTTCCTTCTTCACCAGTGACATTATTGGAAACCCAAATTAGGCTCTACTGATCACAGGCCCATTCTATTAATTTATAATCAATGATTACATCTGGAGAGTGGAAGAATTCTCTAGAAACTGCTGGCTTTCTTCTCTCATCTGGAAGTTTCTTGTCATGGTTAAAGTAACTGGAAACTTCTATTTTGAGTTGGTTGTGTAATTAATTTATTTTCCAACATCCCCCCATAAATTAATTATACCAATTTTGATAACTATCCCCCCATAATTTGAATAGGATGGGTCCCGGCATTAAGCCTTCTTAGGTACCCATTTACAACACAAGATTTTGGTTCCCCAGGAAATTAGTTCCCCTTGTCATTATCACTTTGAGAAATTTGTCATTATCATGACTGTGGGTTTTTAATCGGATTACCCATAACCATTTGGGATTTTCCCCAACTGATACAATGCGAGATAATTTTAGGTTTT
Organism: Chamaecyparis obtusa; assembly: GCA_027943335.1. Taxonomy (NCBI): domain Eukaryota; kingdom Viridiplantae; phylum Streptophyta; class Pinopsida; order Cupressales; family Cupressaceae; genus Chamaecyparis; species Chamaecyparis obtusa. Next base: position 56,470 of record BSBK01010201.1, on the reverse strand, counting down.
TCACCCAAACAAGTGGTTTTGGTTTACCACAAACCCTTCAACGAAATTGGTTTTAAGGATAACCATGAACCTCCATTATGGGGAAACCATCATTTTTTTTGAGATTTTCTTCTTTTTGTACCTGCATCACAACTGATTATTGAGTCCATATAAAAAGAAATCCATCTACCGAGATACATGGGTGCCCAACCGCTGTACTCGCCAGTTGTATAGGAATTCTTTTCGGATACATGGCTCATCAATAAACCCAAAAAATGTTTGGAGTGTCGGATCCAACCGAAAATGCACCCCTTACAGATAATATATTCTTCAACTTTGTGATTGGACACTATTTGGGGTTGGCCTTTTTTCAAGAGCCTCCCAAATATTATCAATGCTTTCAACAAATGAAAATATCAATTTTATGAGAGGTTTCACAACAATCTTCTTCAATACCAACACATACATCCACACACATCGCTTGATAAAATTTAACCAAACAAAGATCCAAATACATTTAGCATGACATCTCACCTCCAAATCCAGACTTGATGCAAATACTTCATGTAGCTTCCTTTCAGCAAACACTAGTTTATCATAATCGATATCTTCACTAATGACTTCAGCACTATTGTTAGGCAGCTCAGAAAAAACTTTAACGTCCTATGCAGAGATCTTTATTTTCTACAGTAGCGACTTCTAGATCAGAAATTCCAAAGTATATATTTTAACTTTTAATCATTTCTTTTTGAGAACAGGGAATAAAATTTACATACTCATTTCAAACTTGGGAAAAATTGTTCTATTCACCAAATCTGCCTCAAATCTCCAGCTCAGACAGTGGCTTCCAACGATGATCTGATTTATGTGCAACTCTCGATATTCATCAGCCTCTGCGACGCTGGCGCTCTCAGGAAACTGCTGGTTATGGCTGCGATGCCATCTCAACGACACATTTTACAACCTTGTATGGCAATATGTCCACAGCTGGTAATAAGCTGCCAGAGCGCAAAAGAAATTTCACATTAGAAGTCGGGTGTTTCTGTCCACCCAAGGAACTCCAACATGAAAGATTTGCAGCCTGCCCTGTTCTGATCATTGCAACCTTGTCTGCAAACTCTCAACAAATGACTTCATCTTACTCCAGACTCTCCAGACTCTCCAAGATCTTCTACCATTGGGCTCTGATACCATATTGGAAACCCAAATTGGGCTCTACTGATCACAGGCCCATTCCATTAATTTATAATCAATGATTACATCTGGAGAGTGGAAGAATTCTCTAGAAACTGCTGGCTTTCTTCTCTCATCTGGAAGTTTCTTGTCATGGTTAAAGTAACTGGAAACTTCTATTTTGAGTTGGTTGTGTAATTAATTTATTTTCCAACAGACATCTACCATAATGATTTAGTCATTCCTTTTGAATTTGTTAAAATCTTTCAATTTGGTTAGATCACGCTCTCTGACACTCTAATAGCTTAGTTCATGTGGATGTGGCCATGATGACTCATATGGCCACTGTAATATTTGGAAAGCAATGTTGAAGCAAATGAACTACTTTATAAAATGTATTTACTGTAATCACCATTCTGACCAATCGATTTTGCCAAATAAATCGGTGTTTTTTTTTTTTGATTAGTAAAGGCCGAAGCCAAGTTTTTGTATTATGCAGAAAGAAAGTATACAGTATCTAACATCTAGTAACCAAAATATTGTTCATCTAGTATCTAACATCTAGTAACCAAAGAAAGTATACAGTATGTCTTGTCGCATGATCGCAAGGCAGCATTCTTACCCTTGCGATCATGCGACCATTCAACTACCTCAGGTTTTTCCTTCTGCCTTGTCGCATGATCGCAAGGCAGATTTTTCACTCTTGCGATCATGTGAGCAGACCACATTTCTACCGCAATTATCCAGCTGCAACATATAATGTAGTTTTTTTTTTTTTAATTTATATTATTTTATTCCTTTCTCTCTGATGTTTTATCTCTGCTGGAACCCCAGCATACCGCCGTCGGGGCTGAAGTGGGGATGACAGCTATGATGTTTATTCTGAAACATTAGAAGAAAGTACTAAAATTTGTGTGGAAGATTTTAAATCACTGAATAATGAAGTAATACCAAAGAGTATATTCTATGAAACAAGAAAATTAGGCCCAAGAAGGTGAATGACATATGCTGAAAGTTAAGAGGCTTGGAAAAGGACGTATTTTAATGGCAGAGTTATAATGATGGTTTAAAACCAAACAGTCCATTTATAGTATATTGTAGTCAATTTGATGGAATAATCTTCCTCTAGCAGCCCCGCTGTGTGAATTGTGATGTCAGTTATTTTTCTGTAGAAATGTTTAAGTATGAATGCTTTTGAGAAAGATGAAAATATCTGCTGCTATGGTCGTCATTTATTGTTCTCCACAATTCTTCTCAATTTAGATGAATATATAAAAGGCCGCATTTTTAAAGACCTACAATCTTCTTAACACACAAATATAATTTGTCTGGTTGCCCATTATCTGACATTTAATCTCACTAGTGTAATTTCTACTTTATATTTATAATTGCGCGTTCATTTCTTTTAATCAAGTTCAAGATACAGTAATGATCTTTAAGTTAGTTAATGATTTTCACAGCAAAGTTCAAAGTGAATTCTAGTCCATCAAAGAAAACTCCTGACAGGAAAGACTTTACTAACATATCCATGCTGTTTAAAAAAAATATGGGCGATTTACATGGACAAAACAAGGAACATCAATTTCCAAATTCTACCATTTTATGAGCGTGGTTACCATCAAGAATATTTTATTTTCTAAGAAGCAAGATAAATTTTAGAGTGGTAGCTAAGCATCACTTACCTGTGCATGCTACACTCCATTCTCCTTTTCGGATTCCTTTTCCATCAAATCACAAACCCTGATGTATTTGGAAAGAGTATCTGGGAATATTCAAGTTCATTACAATTGTCATTTCTTTCATTACACTATCTGCCGAGTCTCCTGCCCAAAATAGGGCTATTGCTTTGTCAGTGTCCTGCCCAAAATAGGGCAATACAAATTACAAACCAATAGAAATCCCAATCATATGAAATAAAACAAAGTTTATGCATTGCCATTCATTTCAGCCTATCACATCCGAACACACATAGGACAGCAAATGCTTCCCAAATATTATGCCTCGAAAAGATTGAGAGAAAAAGATGTAAATTTTTAGCAAAGATCATGAGTTGAGAAAAATGGGTTACTCATCATGGGAGAGAAGGGATCAATCTTTACTTGTATTAAAATGGTGAAAACTATCTTGGGAAGTAACGAGCGGCACAATGAGACTGTAGAAGATGAAGCAAAAGTGATTAGTTACTTTTATCAAAGATGCATTATTGAAAGGTCAAACGAAGTGTAGCATACATCTTTGCTAGTGCAGCATATAAACGATTAAAAATGGAGTGATTACAGAACTCTTAAGTATCATAATAAATTGTTAGCTGGAAATATTTGCTTCCAAGCAAAAATTGTTGCTCGGGTACAAAGAACTACTCTCTTGTCTTGTCTCGTTTAGTATCTAGATCTTATTATTTTTCTGATGTATTGATTATCTCTTCAATTATGCAATGCAAATAATCTTTCTAATGTTTCATATCATCTGTCACAAGATAAAAGAGGAATTTTTTGTTACTTATGATTATGTATATTTGTTCATAAAAATGTTAAAGATTTTGTACATATTTTTGGTCAGATTCCAGAATAAGAAAAGTTTCTAATATGGGATATGAAGCGAACCAACATTGTTTGAAGTTCACTTTGATTGTAAGATTTCTTGAAGGATTTCAAAGAATTTGTTTGAATTCAAAGGATGAGGAAAGTAAAGGTCATGTCTCTTTTGTTTCTTGAATGTGAGGTTAGATTTCATGAGGCAAAGCTAGAGATGACAATTTTGTGTTCTATTGTCCTTTCTTATGAGCAGTACACTCAAGTAGAAGAGAAGTTTCTCTACTAACTAGGTTTTTAACCCCAACCTGTAAATATCCTAGCTCAAATGTGTTATATTGTGGCACTTTGTAATGATGTTCCTTTTTTTTTTAAAGTTCCAATTGATGCTACTCTGATTTGTTATTTGTTTTATGTTTATCATGACAGGAGAGAACTGGGTTGCCGAAAATAAGGAAAATAAGGCGTGCTATGCAATTTGATAGCTTATATGTACGATAGAAGCTCACTTTAGATAATGAACGCCCATTAACTGTGGAATTTGTATGTTAACTTAGAGAAAAGGAAAGATACTATTGCCTAATTGATTTAAAATAGCTCAAAAGTTCAAAACCTCACGAGGTATTCATCTGTTCTCAATATTTAATGCATAAACACAATATCTGAGAATTCTATAGAAATAGGTTACTGAGGTAACCAAAAATGACTACGAAAGTCAGGGCTCAAAGAGAAGGTGTAATGTTTGGGATGCACAATTGTTTCATTGTTTCAATACACTTGCTGTACAAAAAATGAAATAAAGAAGACAGCAAATTCTTCAACCACAAGATTTATTGGAACCGATAAAGCTTCTTCTCTTGCAAGTGATTTTCATCACAGGATCATGTATGAACCGGTATATTCACATTATCATGTGAAAGAAAAACAAGCTAGTAGTTGAACATAGAGAAATCCTAACAGAGAAAATCTTCTCTCACATCACCTCCAAACGGAAAAATAAACTAAAAAGTGGGCTCCTCAGCACTTAAAGAAACCCTCTCTTACAGCACTTAAAGATAATCAAAGCTAAAAAGAAACCCTCTCTTACAGGCTTCTAAAACGAACTTACCAAAATACTACAAAATCAAAGAAGAAATGGAACCCAAGAAAATATAAACCAAAATCGCATGCACACCTGCAAATGCTTGGCCTTGACATATTGACTATCCTCGTCTGGTACCTAATGCACAACATAACTCAGAGCCTCTGCCAGATTCTCTACATATTGACTCCTCATAATTGTGGAGCCCTTGCAGCTGTCGTAAATAGAATAAAGATTATGAAACACAAACCGATTGAAAAAAACTGGCAACAATCCTGGGCTTTCTAGAGGCCGGCAGATCCTTTGAACTACTGAGCTCTGTATTTGTACTAGTATTGTTAATATTCTTCTGATTCATCCTTTCTTTGCACAAAAGCTTATGAATCCCCTTTCGGGAAAGAAGATAAAATGTATTGCCAGGCATAAGAACAACATCTGAATTGAAGACTGCATCTTTGGGCCTCTGAAAGACATCTGTCCTGATGACAACATTAATACTCTGGCACTGAGCGGCTGGTGAAAGATTTCCACAGACCCACCTCTGTGAAGAACACGTACTGTGTTGCTCTTATCATATTCTTGTGCACTTGGGCTTCTATCAATCTTTCTATTTCTGCTATAATCATATTCTTGGGCAATTGGGTTTTTATCAATCCTGCTATTTCTGCTATTATCATATTCTTGGGCAATTGGGCTTCTATCAATCTTTCTATTTCTGCTATAATCATACTCTGGGGCAATTGGGCTTTTATGAATCCTTCTATTTCTTGGGCTTTTTCCTGAATCGTCAGAATCCTGTGGCTGTGCAACATTCTTCTCTCTGTTCTTCAGTATGTGGGTAAAAGAGACCAGGAAGGGACGCTTACTGTGAATTTCCATTGTTTTAAAGTATAAACCACATCTGCAAAGCTTTGTGACTTATTGTGATCTGTTTCAAAGGCGACAAAAAACTGCCATCAGAGATCCCTCGAGGTGATAAGATGAAAATTGGACACTTAGAAACCCAATATATATATGGAAAGAATCATCTGTAAATAGACCTCAGAAACCTTTCAATCTACTCTGAATCATTACAGACTCCTCTAATACTTAAAAACCCCAGCAGACACTGCAAAATCAAAGCAAAAAAGAAAGCCTAGAAGAATAAATAACCCTTGCAGACTTCTACAACGACCAAGCAAAATCAAAGAAGAAATATTAACAATCAAAATGGCATGCATACCTATAACTCTTACAGAGCCTCTGCCACATTCGGTCCTTGGTGAAATCTCGGCATCTCAGAACAGCAGCCATCATAAATAAAATATTCAAATACTTGAATAATACGTCGAAACAAAGGAGCCACTAAAAATCAAATATTCAAATATAAATATAGACGTTGCAAAATGTAACCGTTAAATATCAAATATTCAAATACTTGAATGTTGATGTGGCAATATAAGAATAGAATGCCAATAGTGGATTTCGCAGCCTTCTGGTGTCAAAGTTTGTCACTTGATTTTTTATTAAATATTTCTTATTAATTATATATATATATATATATAATTTTAATTAGAGGATGTTTAAACAAAGATAACAAGTTATTAAAAGTGAATTAGGAATATGTATGTTTTGTGAAAAATAATGTATTTAACAAATTATATGTAATCTATGACGATAATTTCAAGTGGAAATAAATCTTTTTAAGAAGTTCTTTGAAGAATCCATTCTTAATATTCTATAAAATTAATAGATTTTGAAAAAGTCAAATCCAAGTGCAAATGATGATTTCTCTTATGAACATCTCAATCCCCAGTATAATAGAAAGGATTTAGAGAAATTTAGGACTAATCATGGTATCAAAGGTTTGATATAACCCCTTAATTCCACTTCATGGTTTGGAGTATAACCCCATCATCATTGATTTGTTCCAATGATTTGGTCAATGATGAATCTTGACTCCTTTCACAAAAAATAATAGAGGTCAAGGAGACCACTAGAATGCCCCAAGATACATGGATGAAACTACGTAAAACTTGGTCCTATTTATTTTTGTTTTTGAATCAAACCTCTAAAGTAGAAAGCAATTTAGACTCAAAGTATTATGAAATAAACTTACAATAAAGGAAGGGGGTCATGTCATAGTTATGGAGGTGGTTAATGCACGGAGGTGGTAAGATGATAGATCGAAAGGAGTTTATGATTTAAGTATAACACATTTTATCTTTTTGAATTGATTCCGTTGAAGACGTGCTTTGTTTAAACCAAAGCATGCTAATTTAGACTATCAACGGTTTAAATCATCCCAATTTGATTAAAGATCATCAAACACATATTAGCCTTCAATTTTATTCAATGAATCATATTTTTCTTAAATCTCAAAATAATGGTGGTTGGTGAAAATGGATTCCATAAACATTAATTATAATTTATTTATAAATTTTTAAATAATAAATTAATTAAAAATTAGAAAAACTTATATACTTTAAGTTACAATAATAATTATATACTTTATAGAATTAAATTATGATTAGGATCATATCAAAATTAAAATACATTTACTTAATAAAGCAAGAAAATAGATTTGGCTTGTCTTGCCATATTGTTTGCATCTTACGTTTTCCTGTGTCATACCACATTTATTTTTCTATTGATTATAATATAAGTAACACGATTTACTAAGTAACTCTATAAACAAAAATATATTACTCTACATATTGATTAAATAGTTTGCATGATCATGTCATTGCATCCATTTAGTGGTCTATATTAAATTGCATTTTCATATAGTTTTCTTAATATACATTGCATCTTCACATAGTTTGTATTTAGTGGTCACATTTGCATTAATACATACATAACATCCATACATTCATCCATCCATCACTATATGCATTCACAACATTAGTCATTAATCATTAAAATACATGCATAAATTATTAAGCATTACATCATTAATACATCACATACAATCACATCCCATCCTGCATAAATCCATATTAGCATCATAGTACATCATATAATATTATCATATGCATGTCATACATCCATAAATAAATCATCATATACACATAATCCATTCATCCATAATATACACATAACCATCACATCTCACAAGTATCATATGTTTGCATAATAAACATGTCCATCTATAAATCACAGTCACACATATCACATAGTACACACATATATAGAAGTCATCAAGGTAAATGCATCATCATATAAGCATGAATAAAATGTCCATAGTCGACATAGTGTCATCATGAAGATATACAAAGTACATCTAGTCCATCGACTAGTACATAAAAAAAAAAACATCTAGAATGCATGTGCACCTAAGTGCCATTGTACATCTCATCTCATGTTAAAAGTGTAAAAATTTATCAAAGTATACCAAGGAGAAGTTCCTCATGTAGCTGGTTAAGGTAACCATCTTAGCCCTTCAGTGTTGTCACCTCCTCTATCCTTTGGTGGACACATCTCCAATGATCCCTGAGATGTACCTGTTGCCCAAAATTTCCTATTCTGCAAATTTGGCCAAGTTTCCAGGTCTCTATTTTTATCCAGCCCTGTTGCAACTTGTTTTCATTTCTGAAGTTGATCCACAAAGTTTCATGCTTTGCGCTCTGAACCCCATGTTCTTCAATGTTTCACCATGCCCCAGTTCAGATCGGACGTGCTAATTCGCAAAACCCAGGAAGTTATTCAAGTTTGACTGGTTGCAGGAAATACTGTTGCAGGGTTTCAAAAAGTTGTCAAAGTCCCGAAAACCCTCTGTGTTTTTTGCCTTTTGGTCTGAAATCTCAGTGTGTTTTCGACCTTCACTCGAAAACCCTCTATGTTTTCGACCCTTTCTATGTTTCAGACTTCCTCCTCTGGCGGCATTCATTTCATAAGTGTGCAACTCCGACCTAGTGGGGCCCGGTGGCTGGCTTTCCTTTGAACTTGTGGTTGTCGCATGTTCGCAAGGAATATTCCTTGTCCTTGTGATCATGCGACAGGATGACACCTGTCAGCGGGCCCGTTCTTCGTCTTCAAAGGTTAATGCTCAGCAAGATCTTGTGGCTGTCGCTACACTACTAAGGAAAGTTGATGCCTTTTTAAGCTAACGGTATAACGACAACCATCTGATGTGATCTTAGTCTACCGTGGGTCCTGTTGTCAGAAGGATCTGCAACATATCCATTTGGTAGCGTTTGATTGGCTGGTTGGTATGCGACGTGGTGGTTGTCAATGGGTCCATGGGGTCAGGGATTTCTAAAGAGCTTAATGTCCGGTTTGATCTGGCAGTTGTGGTTATATCGGGGATCCAAGATGCTAGACTTTTAGCATCACGGTATAGCGACAACCATCCGATGCTCTTTCTGTTGGTCGTGGGTCTGATGTGCCGAGTCAGGGTGATTTGCCAGCTTCTTATTGGCCCAAATAAAGGGACTTGTCAGTGGGTCCAATGCCTCGTGTTGCTGATGTGCTCGCATGCGATTGGTTGCTGTGTGCTGATAAGGATTTGCCGGTGGGCCGATGTGTCAGTGGAGTCCTAGTTGAAAGGAGATTTGCGGTTGGCGTAAAAGCGTAAGGTATATTCTTCAGCCATGCGATCTTACGCCCGTCGTTAGATGGGAATATGGAAGTTGCAGTGGGTCCATTGTCAGAGGGTTGCCGAGGTGTTGATGACCGAGTGGCTGGGATGAATAACAAAATGCCAAGTGGCATAAGTGGGCCCGGGGTTGGTAAAACAAGAGTGCGATTGCGCGGTTAAGGATTTCACATAGTCGCCAAATGGAACCAGGGTTAAGAAAAACATCATGCGACTTGGTGACTAAGAAGGTAACCCGAGGTGGAACCTAGAATTAAGTTTGCGGTGATCATTTTGCGGTTGTTGCATGATCACATGCGGCTTCCTAGCCGCATGCGATCATGCGACGAGCTGTCAATGATCAACAGGGGTTTCAGGTGGTGACGTTTGGGTCTCTTGTTGGTCCGTGTGGTTGACAGGTAGATGTTTGGCGGACCGGGTGTCTTGCGTGGCGGGGTAGGTCGGAATTGATTTTTTAGGACATTTTCTGGTTGCGAGCATGATGATGGATGATCTGGTCGACATCTCCATGGATTTTGTAGGGTACAGTGTGATGTTTTTATGCCGATGAAACATTAAAGAGTTGGTGCCATCTGTACTTTCAATTTCATTCTTGCAAAGATCAAAGTTGGAGTCTTTATGGCTTAGTGGGCTTGCAGGAGGTTGTCAAATCAGGGTGGCTTGTATACGGGCAGTTTGCTAATGGATTCTGGTACAGAGTCATTTATCTGATCGGTTGAGATGTTGCAGAAGTGTATTCATGATCAGATTTGACTTTAGTTGATCAATAACCTAGGGTTGTTTATTATATTGTAAATATGTAACCCTGGTTAGTTTTGACTCCTGCCTGCATGCAGTTGAGGGATGTATATAGTTTTTTTTGGAGCCTTTAGTGCTCAGAATTTGGCAATTGTAAAAAGAAAGTTTCTTTCTCAGAGAGCTTTTGTGGCAATTTTCCTGCCCTTTAGCTTTCTACAATTGTAATTTACATTGATTGTTCAGATATTGCAAAGTATTTTGTGACATTCTTGTTGTCCTTATGCTTTCTTGTGTGGATTATCTCTTATTGGATCAAAGTGTATGCATGTTTTTAATGATATATTAGGTTTCCTGATTTCTCTTACTTTCTATAACTGTGTGTTATTGTGTTTGATCTGATTTAGATGTTTTGTGGGTATATTTCAGCCCCTAACAGTCTTGTCTCAATCCTACACTGAGTTATAGGAGTGAATGTTTGTTTGCAGGTCATAGATTGTTGTCTAATACTAAGAGTCTTGTTGTTGTGAAAGAATCTTTCTCTTTCCCTGAACACCCTCTCTTGTTTGCAGACCCTTCTATGAAATACTTATGCAAGCCTATTTAGTAAGTTTTGATCTACTAGACCTAAGTCTTTCACTGGTTTCATCCCTCTATACTGAGATCCAAACCCTAATTTCGGTGCATCACCTAGTAGGTAGTTTTCTTTCCTGTTATTTCCCTTACAAGCATTCCTTCTATCCCTTTCCCTCCAAAAGTTTTACTTTCATGTCAAGAAGAAAATTAAGGTGATTATCCAAGAGGAACCAGCCTAGAACCTGGAGGTCTCATCTAAGTTAGCAAAGGTCCCACAACCTAGAGATGATTCCCATGTTATACTAGGTTATCAAGACCAAGAGAGCTTGAGACAAAGGTGCAAACTCAGTGTATAATAGTACCTATTCTGGATGTACCTGGTGACACTAATTGCACTGAGTAGGGTGGTATCCTTTGCCCCTTTGATACTACCTAGTGGTATAGATCCATGTAATCCTAGGCCTCGCTACTTACATGTTAGGCCTCTCTCTGTACAAAGGCACCATCCTATGCTAGCTGCAGGGTGCCTAGAAATATGAGTGTTTGGTGCATGACATACCACTCACCCCTATATCTATCTAAGGTCCTCTTCTAGTGGTACCTATCAACTATCATCTTTTTAAGCTACCTCATTATCTCATGTACTTGTTTCCTCATATCCTCTAGCTCTTGTTGAGATACTACCCCTGTGTCGGTCTCAACCATAGTGAACTCTCCTGAGTCCACTCCTCCCTATAGCATACATAGTGCTATCTGAGAACTATTCACTTGAGCCTTTTGTATGTCTACCTCCCCCTATAGGTGATTTGTCTCTTCTTGGGCACTATCCTCCTTCACCCTCTCTCAGTACCACTCATGTAACCATGCCACCTCAGTCTAAAGATTGGCTACCTATGCTAGTTTTGTACCAAGGTTCCCATGACTACCATGGCTAAGAGGTGATCCTTGTGATGCCTATCCTAGATATTCTAACTTAGTTACCTCCCACTATGATCCCTTTAGCACCTCTGTTGTTGGTTCTGCTCCTGCTTGAGGAGGGCCACCTACAACTGGTATGTGGACTATCCCTCTATGCTGCTTAGTGGGCACTCTATGTCTCAACCTCTTAGCCTAGGATAGTCCTTCTCCTCCATCATCCTCATTACCATCGTCATCTCCTACATCCCCTCTATCTCCATCCCCTCATCATTTTTATTTGATTCAAGATACTCATCCGACTGTACCTCTATTGGATCTATCAGTCTCAAAGGCTTGTGAGTAGTCCACCACTATGCATATATTGTTGTAAATCCTGCATCTACCACTATATCTTGTGACACTACCCATGAAAGTCACTCCATACCCCTCCAACTGATCTTGGCAAGATAAAGATCCACCCCCACTACCCATAATGTCCCTACCTTCGTGGTAATAAGAGGATGAAGAAAGCTATCTGGTACAATATCCTATATGACATAAAGCTATTGGTCCATACCTAGGAATGCATGTACTATCCAATTTGATAGGTTATCATGTCAATCAACCAACAATCTATTTGAACAAAATATTGTTCAAATATATCAAGTATTCTCCTAATAGAGATGGGGAAAGTTGTCATATAATGGTTCATGAGAGTGACATGAAAGCACCTTCGTAATTTGGGCAACTACAAATCTATCATTTTTGTCTATGTACTTGTCCAAGCAGAGGAAACTGATTTCAGAGCATAACAGTGTGAGTTAGGGCATCAAAATACTAAATTTCAAATATCAGCATAACTACGGTGATATTTTAATTAGTTTGGTATTACACTATCCAGATGGTCAAGAAAAGATAAAGGAGATATCCGATTGAATATGAGCAGATGACATACATATATTATTTGAATATTAAAAGAAAAGTATGAACTCAACACTAAGAGTTATAGCGATTAAAGACATATTATCAGTATTACAAATAACGATGATTTTATTAGGACAACTCATAAGGAAGGATTAAAAGAGAATGATCTTTTTCAATTACTGATAGAGCATCGGTATGACATATAGAGACAAAGCAATATAAAGTGTTATAATAATAAGAAATGCATTTCTATATGACAAGGTGACAAATCATTTTCTATCGGTAAGTGATATACCGATAAAATTATCAAAAAATATGTTAAAGCGGCTAGAAAAGAAGTGAGTAAAACCAACAGTAGATGGTCCTTCATTGAAATAGATAGAGATTAAGGGAAGGATATCAAGCTATCGGTAGAAAGGGGTTTTAGTGATAGTGATGCCCGATCTTTTATTGCAACATGTTATTTTGATAGGAAAGTCAGAGTCTACTAAAAGCATCGGTTGGAGATGAAATCAGTTAAGCTGATGAATGATGGGTTGCCGGTATAATGTACGATGATAAATCGAGGAAATAGTAGATGGATATTGCAGTTTTGGTGATGGTTGATGTGGGATCGGAATGATTTAACGTGATGAATGAAAATAAGATTAATGTCAGGGAAAGAGCTACTAGTGGTACATGGATTGATGTGAGAAGCATTGTACGTTATTCATTGGTAGATTTTTCAAATTTTGATGCTAATATGAATTCAATTTTCTTGTGTAAGAGTTATGAGGGAGTTAAAATGCATCATTTCACTATTCAAGCACTAAAATGTGAAGCGAGAAGAGTGAAAAATGGACCAAAACATGAGTAATAGGATGAATTCTTCTTAGTGATAGTGGGAAAATTTATAAAACAAAGAAATGGAGGCCTCAAGCTCAACGAGAAAGAGAAAGACCAAAAAGGGAAAGGAAATGCCAAAAAAGAAACATAAGAAAAATAAAGATGCCCCAACAAGAAAGATTAACCAAAATCTCATAGATCAAATGCAATTACTCAGACCAAGATCTACGAGGTTGAAGGATGCTCTACCCAATAAGGACAAGATGGAAGATAAATTGATAGATGTAGGGGATGTGTGGATGAGGGTGAGGGGTTATGAGATTTTCCTATTTCATTACCTCCAAAGAGATAATCTAAAAATGCCACTATGTCATCCATGGGAGATGAATTTGGGTGGACCGGTTGTACCGAATGTGTTTGTGAATGTGAAGCTATTGGAGCTTTTGGTTGAGAATTAAAACCCTGAAGACAAAGGTATTTATGATGCCAGTGGAAACAAGTTCATGAAGATGTTTGTTGATTCCATTTCTAAAATATTTTGTTTGGAGTGGGGTTTATCGAAGAAATTATCTTATGCGGAACTACAAAATGAATTCATAGGAGTAGACACAACATATATGCAATAGAAATTACCTTTGCAAAGGATAGGAAGGGAGCCCTTGATTGAGGTAGATGGGCCACCCTTTACTGTAAGCCTTTTAAAGAACTACTTTGATATGACCTATCAGACCTGTTGGCAGGTTGGAGGAGTGGAAGTACCTGACCTAACTAATGAGGGCCCAATAATGCTGGCAGTGGATGTCCAAATGTATGAGCCCAGACCTTTCGATTATGTCATGTCTACATTGTAGAAGATGTGCACTATTATTTCATAAATTTTAAGATTAGTGAAAATCCATTTTTCAAATATTACTCCTTGTTGATGCATATGGTGCTTTTCTATGGCATTCAAAAGGGAATATGGTTGGAAGAATTCAGGTTGTAGGTTAAAGATAAGGATGGGAATGATCATCCTATACAATTATGGATATTAGTATGGGATTATAGATATAGTGGTTCAGATTATATTAGGTTTAAAAAGTTTTTATGCAACTAGTGTATTCTTTGATCAATTTTCCAGCTCCTAGCTCCATTTCTATTGAAATAAAGAGATTTTTGAGACCCAAGGAGTATGGCTTGGGTAACATTGTAAATCATAATTGGGGAGATTGGTATGCCTATGCCAACTTCACCACTACTACATTTGACCTCATTTTTCTACCAAAATTTTTGACCATCAATTAAAAAGGTTTAGGTTGGTCAGATTATAGAAGGTAAACTTCCTTTTTTTTCAATCCATGCCCGTGTTAGTCAAAATTTTGACCAATACCATGTAGGTCAAAATTTTTACCAACACGGGCATAACATTAAAAAGAAATAAGATTTTGTATCTCATTTCATTATTTGGTTTTCACTTGGAGCATGCAAATGAGTTGGAGCATGCGATTGTTTGAACTATTATTTGGTGAGAGTTTTAGGAGGACTTCTTGCCTACAAGGGTTTCCACTATGATTTGTTGTAAAAGGAGGACTGCCTGCCAGTGAGGGTTGCCACTGTGATTTGGTGTAAAAGGAGGACCACCTACCTACGAGGGTTGCCACTATGATTTGTTGTAAAAGGAGGACTTCTTGTAAGGGTTTTCTTACTCTGCATTTGTCTGGCATTGTTTTATTGGTTACCTACTTAGGGCCTATGCACAATGTGCCAGGACATCATGTATTGGGTATTTTCTAGGTTGTTTATATATCATGCTTTGTCAATTTGCGAAGTGAGTGGATAGATTGAACATCTTTGCAAGTTTTACCTTCGACGCATCCATGGTTTTGAAGTTCATTTGTTAGTTCTACAAATATTTTATTGAAACTTTTGTGTTGTACCCACGAGATACTAAACTCTCTATTAGACCAGCCCATAAACTCCTCAGTCGGCTTTGTCATGGAGAGTGTACCTTGACTTGCAATTTCTCCATTGGTCTCCAATGCCATTGGGTGAGAAGCAAGCCAAGGAAATGAATTTTAATAACCCAAGTGCTTAGATTTTGGGGAAGTAGCTACTCTGCTTCAAGATTGATGCCCTAGTTAGATATATGCTATTTGTTTAACTAGCAAAGTAAGAAAATGCTTGCAACATCGTCCTAGGAATAATTTGGATATATCCTAAATCGAGACTATTTGCAAACCAGAACTCATAAACAAAAACATGACCATTAGTTTTTGATGCCTCAAACACCCATCCATTACAATATTCAATCCTTTAAGGAACCCGATACATTCCACTATGAAACTCTTTCAACCAAAACCAATATCATTCATTGTTATGTTATTCACAAAAGATATCAAAAACTGATAGCAGGAATATATATAAACTCAATTAATAATGAGTTCTTGAAAACTATTTTTATAAAACCATTGTAGACATCAATGCTTTCTTGGCTTACCAAATGGTTTCAAAATATTTCTCTGTCAACAAAACTGATTACTATCCTCCCCTATGGGACTGTCATAAAGAGACTAATAACCCAAAAACCATTCCTTACGGGACTGTCATGAAACAAAACATATCATTTATATTTCGTTGCACAATAAAGTAAAGAGAAGCCAATGCATTAACACTGTTATGTTCTTCGTAAAAAAGATAAAAAACCACCAATAGGGAATACATAAAGCTTAATTAAAATACATTTCATTCATACTCAAGGCAGACAAAATATTCACGGCTCTGGCTAAAGGCCAGAGAGCTCGATACTTTTCCACAATTATTACTCTCTTGCTTGTTTTATTGTCTATCGACTCTCTCTAACTATCATCCTCTCTATTACATAGTGTAGTCTATTTAAGACCATATTGGACTGTTACAAAATGGTTCGTCTTCCATGACCATTCATATTCCTATTCAGAATTTTTCTTACAAATATCCCATATTCTCTTTGTCAAATCATTATAATGTAATTTAACAAATATACCATGGTTCTAACACTTTAATGAATATATCCTTTCTTGACATGACTTAAATGATGTGAAATTTGAAGGTGGAGGTGGTGCCCCTACACCACATTCCATGTGTTACAATGGTCAGAGGTCATGGAATGACCATATTCAATTGGAAACTCACAAAACTGTCAAAGGAATGGATGAAACTACTCTGCTAGTCAGAATTAATTGAGTAAAAATACAAATACAGACATCACAAATGCATAGATGTCATCTAAGATCAATATCTAACTATTCCAAATGCATTGAAATGTAAGACAATGACAAAATGAATCCAAAATCACCCTAAGAACTCAATTCATTGCATTTGAAAGAAGTTTATTTATCAAAAACTCAGTACATTTCATACACCAGGTCTATTTTGCCGTACAATGAAACTTTGGCATATTTGATGGACTCCTAGAAACTACCCAAACCAATCCCAATCAGTTGGATGGATTAGTTTTCACTAAAACATACCAAAATCCAATCCCCTCCATTTTCTAATAACTGTTGAATTTCACATTTTTGAATTTGCAACATTACAAATTTGGAGTTTTTGAAACTTTTAAAGATAATGAAGCCTTAAAACTTTAAAATGTGACCCAAATGAACTTATTAAGCAGTATTAAAATCAAATCTAAACTATTATAAACTTGTAACACCAAATACCATCCTAGGCTCTTATTTTGGTCCTTAGGCCTATTAGGCCTTTTAAGACTTATTATATATTTTCCATTTGCATTGGATGGAATGACCTTATAGTCCATTATAGGTGCCAATACATTCCAATTGATGTCTTTAGATGTCATTAGGTGCATGGTTGTCATTATGGACTCCTGGTAGTCTTTAGATGTTCTAGGTGCCCCTGCACCATGTTCACCACCTTTGAAAGGATTCTTGTCCCAAGAATCAGTCCTGGCATTGGTTGTCTGAGTCTGAACCAAAAATTTCAAAAAAACATCAGCCAACTCAAGATATGAAAATATGTCTAAACTCATTAAAAAAAATCATATTACATCTCATTAAATAATGTTGAAGTAAGATTGGGCAATAAAAGTGAAAATATTACGCCTTCCAAACATGCACAAAACTATTCAAAACTCTAATTAAATGTAACACCATATCCTAGCAATCGTTTGAATCCATATCAACCATAAAAATAAATGTTTGTCAACAATATAGTTAGACTATACCCTCACAGGCAATGATTGGCAAATTTCTAATGAATTTACATTTTCATTGCTTGAACATAGTTTACATCCACTGTTATGATCTGGAATTGATCATTAAGTTGGTTCATTCCCAATACTCATTAACTTAGTTTACATTCACTGTTATGATCTCTATAATCTGAAACAATGGAGTTTTAATTTCTAGTTTCTAGAGTGTATTTATTTTGATGTTATGTAAATTTAATTTAAAAATCAGTAATATCAATACAAGTATAAGCATTGTTAAGTGGATTTGTATTCTCAATTCAATTCATGCAAGAAAATGATGTATTTTATGTACTATTAAATTTTTGACAAACTTTCACATATTAACCTTTGAAGTAGAACTAAAGGCAATGCATTGTTGTTAACTTGTTATTAATAAAAAAATTATTGGCAAATCAGAAATCAATTATTGTTCATGTTGTAAAACTAAACTATTTTAACTAAAGTATACATGTGGTTTTTACGGGAAGAGGTTGAAAAAACTATAATCTTGAACAAACTAAGTGGAATATGTAAACATTTGCTACACTATCTCTTTTCTCTGATTGATTATAAATATTATGGTGTTTTATGGCACTTTCATTAATTGTATCATGGTTGTGCTCTACTATTGTACTTAACCTTTAACATATCTCCAATGATTACAATCACTTGCACATGCTTGTACCTTGTGTTTGTTCCATCTTCTTATTGTGATTGTTGCCGATTTAAGGCATGATATGTCAATGTATTCTTATTATATTCATTTCTTGTACACTATATTTTTCCAATTCTTTTAAATTGTCATTGTCTTTGAAAATTAATGCCATATGTTGCTTACATTTGATTCAATTTCTATATTAATTACTCTCTTTAGTTGTATTAGGAACTTTTTCCTTAAGCATGTGTAATACAAACATAGATATAGATGGGAATTAATGCATTAATGCTCAATTGAATGCCTTAATACATAGCTCCCAGAGAAAGGCCATCTAGAAGCTTTAGAGGAAATAATTTGTAGTAGGTATGGAATCACCTCCACTACAATGCCAAATTTTGATGTGTTATTATCTTCAATTGCAAGTTTCTTTTGCAAAAATATATTGTATATCTTTACAGACTAGACAATGTGACTATACAACTCTAGAATATATTCTCTATAATATCTAATTACAAACTAAAGTGTAAATTGAACTAAAGTCTTCCTTGGATAAAATTCCAACCCTTGTCTACTAATTACAACACTTACCTTTATAGTTCACGTGACTTCCCTGGGGATCTGTTAGAACTAAAATAAATTTGTTATATGCTAGTTGGCCAACTATTCCTAGTCATCCAACTAGGAGACATATCTTTTGGGAGGTAAAGACTCATATTTATATTATATACAAGATACTACTAATGTTTGTATGTTTAGATTTTGTATATTTATAGGCTATGAAGAAACTCCACACCTGGAAATATGAACCCAGAATAAAATAGACACTTGCTATATTGTGGTCTTAGATCCAAATAGAAGATGTTGAAAAATGTTATTGTCATTGCAAAAAGTGTAAGGGCTTAAAGAATCGAAGAATTCTAATCAAAACAGCCCAGAGTCATTGTAGGCAATATGGTCACATTGAAGGGGGCACGATTTTTGTCAATTGGTGAATGTGGATTTCCAATTGGATCAACATGGAGGTGTGAGGGCCATCAGAGAGCTCATGTCTAAGGAGGAGGTCTCTACCCAAGATGAAGGTTCTGTTGGCTCCCTTGGCAAAGAGAGCCCTGGCAATGACACTGTCGAGGAGGATGTTAATGTTAGAATAACTGAGAGGGGGGTGAATCAGTTATCCAGTGTCTCAATTCCAAATGTATAATTCAAAACAATTTATGCTCATCAATAAGCAATAATAACTCTCACTGTCAGTGCTTTTATCGATTACCAGTCTAATACTTATAACTGTTTACCGATCAAATCTAACATGTAATATGCAAAGTATGATAACAACCAAATATCACAATCAACACATAACACAAGAGATTTAATGTGGAAACCCTGTAAAGGGAAAACCCACCTGGGACTGGCAACCCAAAATTGTTCACTCTTCTGAAGTGAGGTTAGTTAAGACCCAACCCTGTTAAAGGTTACAAACACACTGTCAGGTGTGACCTTGTTTGAGGATTTTAGACTAGAAGTTATTGTCCAACTAGCATTCACTATGGGGTTGATAGGATAACAATGTTCATTCTATGAATGACACATCATAAGACTTTCAGAGTGCACTCGGTTAAGAGATTTAGACTGTATACAATGGTTAAATATGTAA
The DNA here is from genome assembly GCA_027943335.1 of Chamaecyparis obtusa. NCBI lineage: Eukaryota > Viridiplantae > Streptophyta > Pinopsida > Cupressales > Cupressaceae > Chamaecyparis > Chamaecyparis obtusa. Next base: position 36,654 of record BSBK01010201.1, on the reverse strand, counting down.
CAGTAAAATGACCTGCCTTAATACAACTTCATTTGCAAATTATAGATCAATATTTAGTCCATACAAATCCTTCTGATCAATATTTCACTTTAGATTCAATACTGTATCAACTTACTGTCTGTCGGTAATAGCTCTCTGTAGCTCGATAATTGTTCTGCAGCTTGGTTCTCACTAACCAGTATGATCAGAATGCATGAAAACTTGTTCACGCGAAATTCCTGTAGCTTCTTCTTCTTCCCGACATCTTAAGAAATTACGTTCTCTTATATAGATGAGTAAATCATTTTCTTTTCCACCATCAGATTTTACCACTTAATCACATTCATAGATTTTGCCGCTTAAAACTTTCTCGGTACTTGTGTCAATAACACATTTCAATCTTCTCTGTTATATCTTCCTTGAATTTTGTCAGCCATCGATCTTTGTAACAAACATTATCTGTTACCTCGATGTTATACTCTTGCCAGATCATCAATCTTATTGGCTAAACTAATCATTAAATTCATTCTGTTCTACTCGGTTAACAAAGAATGCGTCGGTGAACACTGCTTGATTAATACTGCGGTCGGTATACACTACACTTCGTCGGTGTATACTAAAAATGCTTCATTTACTGATAATGCTGCTTTGTGTCTTTCAGCTCTATACTTCATTATAGATGAATGCAACATAATAAAGTCAATATCATCAAGTCATAGACTCGTCAACAAGTTACTCAATGTGTCCCTTATCCTCATCTGTCATGTACATCTTTTCTCATGTAGATTTCTTTGTTCTTCATCTCTTTTCCACTTTTCTTCAGATGTCTCGGTATATTGGCTTACAAGATAAGTGTTGTCAAACTAGTTGACATCAATGACAACATAATACTGATTTAATCATATTACATATCTAATTAGCAACTTCTCAGTGATCTTGTAATCACAAATCCTTCAATCAAATTCCAAATCAGTTGTAGTCCAACAATCTCTCCCTTTGCAATTGATGGTAACTCAAGTTATATGAAATGTACCATACACATAACAAGCATACATTCTACAACTTTGTGAACAAATATTGTAAGTCGAATGGACTTAATATGTTTAATCACTACGTTACTGAACCAGCATTAGGTAATACAGCTTTACCATTTTGTAGTTGTAATCTTTTCAGTACTCCCTGTTCCTGCTTCTGTTCTCTGTAACTAATCTTCAATACTCTGTCTCTCATTCAGATTGTCTCTCCCTTAGATAATGTCGTTGGTGCTTGCTTTTCATATTGTTTATCTCTCCTTTTTTATTTTATCTCTTCCTTTCATATTCTTTTTATTTCATATTGTTTATCTCTCCCTTTGACAGCAATGCCAAAGAAAGAAACAAACAAACAATCAGCTTTGTAGTAGCCAAGTAACTCTCTGTGGTGTTCAGTACTTCCTCTGTATCTTTATATACTCATATCTCATCGGTTCAAGTGCTCAAACTTAATCACAACCACTAGTAGAATTTGGAAAATAAATGACCAGGTGACTAAAACTTTTAGTCATTTGACTAAAAATTTTAGTCACGTGACTAAAACTGATCATGTTCTACCATTTTTTTAGTCACGTGACTAAAAATTTTAGTCACATGAGTAAAACTGATCATGTTCTACAAATATAAATTACTAAATAAATGACCAATTTGGTCATTAGGTAAATCACAACTAAAATGACTAAATAAATGACCAAATAATTAGTTTTTAGTGAAAGTGATTGCAAGCCTAAGTCGTCTTTGGATATTGGTTTTCGAGCCTCTTTTGGAAATTATTGTTTTGTCCTTTTGGAAAGGTGTTTTGACGTATTGGTTGTGGGATGCTTTGCATCAATATAAATAACTTTTTTCAATTAAAATTATGGAGGTGCATATAATGCATATATAAGTGTTTAAAATTACTTTGAAAGCTAATTAATTAAGATATTTACGACAAAATTAACATTTTGTCCTTAAAACATAAATTATTATTTTAAATATATCGAATTAAAATTTATAATTAAAATTATTTTAATTATCTTAAATGAAAAAATAAAGACCAAAAAAATTGAGAACTAGTTCTACACATCACCCTAAATAGATTATTTATAATTTAGTTACCATCAAACTAATTTCTAGTCACGGTGTATTGTTTTGAAGTGGTTTCTCATGCTCTAAAAAAACTCCACATTGACCTTTGTATCTATCAATTTTTAATTAATTAGTTTAATATCTATTACATGATTTATAATAACATTATATAACAAATATTAAATAAAAATAAAAATTTATACAAAACACACAAAATAATAATATATTTTTATATTAATATTTGTTAAGGAAAATAAACATGTCACTTAACAAACTTTAAAATTGAAAAGAAATTGCTAAAAGAGGGGAAAAAATATTGTGGAGCAATTAAACAGTGTTGGCAATGTAGAATTGCTTATTTTCAAGTCTATTGGTAATTTGAGTTGATTATAATCTGATCCATCAAACCCAAGTTTGTGTACATGCATTTTTGTCTTCAATCTGAAGAATATAATTTCAAATTCAATCGTATCTTTATATTTAACAAAGAAGATCTAAATATTGAACACTTGAAATAAATTTTATGTTTACAAAATCATATATTTTTATTAAAAAAATAATTTTTATATAACCTTAATATACCTAAACTTCAATAGTATATATTTTTCACTCTTTTTAAAATAGATCTCTACTTAATAATTTACATCTACCAACCTAATTCATTACATTCTAGACCTTAATTTATTCATAAGCATAGGCAAAGTATTTTCATCCTAATACATGTTACAACCTTCACTAATATGTCATGGTCCTAATATTGAAAACCTGGCACCAAGGTCGGTAAGCTTCTCAAATCCATGAATAGCTTCGGGGTTGGAGGGAATGGAGGGAGGAGGCCCTTGCCCGCCGTTAAGAGAATATCCACTACCGAGATACATAGAAAATACCACTTTTTTAACCCTATCAAACCTACATCTGCTTCATATCACACTAATTTGGTTTTTTTTAGCATGTACTATAGGCATCATTCTGGACATGCCTCTTCGGTTCTTCTTCTGTTACCATCGAATTTGAGATTTTTTGTATGAAAGACATTACATTTGAGGTAATTCTAACTATTAAACATCTAATTTTTGTTGTGAAGTTGGATTCATTGGGGTTGTTAATGGCATTTGTTTGAGAGCAGAATACCACTTCAATAGCGATTCCAGGGGCGGAAGCTGTGTAGGCTATTACACTATGCATGGTGGGAGATAACATGTGGCATGGTGGGTCATCAAGACACCGTTGTTGACCACACCCACAAACAAATTTTCTGGAAGGATTTCATTAAGGGCTCCAAGACCCCCCAACTACTTCTATTTGAGTAAGTATTTGTTTTTATTTAGTAATGATTCCTACTCTTCGTGCATTAAAACAGTAAGGGTTGTACCTTCTTGGCTTCTCTATCTGGCATTTGTGATTTTGTTGGTAGGGTTTCTTTCTTTTATTCAATCATTTAGCACAGTTGTTACTTTTTAGCAGCAACCAGTACTTTCTACTATGGCTGTTACTACCTTCAATTTGGGAAGATTTCTAAGGCATGAGTAGTAAAAAATCTAGTTCAATATGTGGCCCAAAATTTGGGCATCAATTGATCTTGACACACCATCCATAGCTATTTCTAATCTTGTTGGATCTTGGACCATATTGAGAAAATTCTCTAGTGTGGCATGAAAAGCAACATACAAACTATCTAGATCAATGCCACTAGACATTTCTTTGACAATGGATTGCTCCGATAACTTTCATGCACCAGTGCTGCTGCTTTGATGGTCACTTTTTGACAATTCTCGCTGTCACTGTGACTGTCTCTGTCCTTCATTTTATTTAAGGATCTCCACTATCATATCCTCCATTGTGATTGATGTCCCCATCTATAATTCATAGACTTCTCTATTGCTACTCTTTTATTGTCAAATTGTATGGTTCAAAGATCTTCTATAATAGTAAAGAGAACATTTGTAGAACAGTAAATAAAAGAGAAGCAATGTATTTGTAACAGTTAGTCCTCTTTTCTTAAATAATAATTCCCATTATCAACAAAATCTAAACCTTTGAACAACAACAGTACTACGCTTAAGGACAACATAGAAGCTTGGAAGCAGTCATTAAATACTCACAAATAGTAGATTTTCTTGAGGAATCTCACTCTAGCATACCAAAACAACACAAGACCACGAGGACAAAATTGCAATTTGAAGAGTACTAAAAGCCTGCTCCCTTCACATCACACTTGACTTGTCCTATGCATTGTTGTAGCAGCCCTTCCATCAAACCCTCTATTTACTTTAAAAAAAAATATGAAGGAATTTCTCATTAGATGCTCCTTGAATCCTTGGAATTAATTGTATACACTTAGATTTGATGCGCTTGGATTGAAAATACTGCCCCCTTCTTATGGATTGTTGTTCAAAATGCTCTTATGTATCAGATAATAGGTTTGTCCCCAAAGAAGATGTTTGATGGTGATCAGATTGTTGTTTGGGGTACAACAAGAAATGGTAATGACTACTCTTCTCAATCGACTGCGATTTCCTGTCAATGAAGAGGCTGATATAGAGTCAGCAATCAAGCACTGAAAAATGAAAAATGGCCAAAGTGGTCTGCCTCTTCTAGCTGAATGGAGTTCAAACAGCATAAGTATTTATTATGTTTGACTTTTGAAGTCAATCTTAAATTTATAGAAAAGACCTAATTCATTTATATTAGAGATGGATGCATCTAGCAGAAGTTTTAGATGAACATCTGGACTCTGAACCAATTTGTTGTGACATATAATATTTTCAATTGGCTGCAACTAGTAGCTATTTGATAATTTATATGTTAACAGTTTAGCTCTCCATCAAATCATGAATAATTATCAATGATAAAATGTGAAAGCCTACCTAATGGGCATATAATTTTGTACATTCCTTCATTTCAAAATTTAAAAAAGAAAGGAAATGGAACTCTATCTCTACCATTTTTTTACAATTTTACAAAATTGAATTAGCATTAAACCTATCTTAGGATGACGAATGAGACAACTGAAATTTTTGATAGAAAAAAAAATAAGAGTAACTTGGATCTCCCTGTTTTCCTAAAACTTGCCTATGGTAGTCAACTCTGTAGAGCAAAACCTTGGACTTACATATTTTGATCATTATGATCAGTTATATTTTAAATTTTACCAAAAACACAGAGCAAAGAGACTGCAAACCCTAACCTCATCATACTGTCTCAGAAGACTACGCTCCTGATCCGTCTTGGTCCGTAGCTTCGCCCTATACTGGCAAAATGACTGGAATTGATAAATAAACTCATCAATCATATCCCACAACCATTGGTTTGGTAGCTGCATATTAACAACCCCATGCAAAATAACCCGAAAACAGGAAAAGAATATTTTAGTCAAATATGTGGATTAAGTGATGATATACAAAAATGAAATTTTGTGGCTCTACCGTCTGGAACATAGTAAGTTGAAGTGATTGACAGAATGAGAAAATGAAATTCTCTAAGACCAGCAGGTGTGACTGAAAGCTGAGGCACAACAATTAGGTTCAACTCTCACATGAGAAATCCTAGGGCAGGATCCACTGAATAACACATTGCCATAAAGTGGGTCAAAAAGCATGTGCATTACTGGCCAGGGTATTCAGCTAAGATAATTAAGCATAGTGATGTGAAAATGAATATGTTTGTTGAGCCTGTTCGCTATCAGCTGGCTAAAGTATCGAGTGTATAAGACAACATAAACTTATAGTGCATAATAGAGAGTAAAAAAATATACCAAGATCAGATGCTTCACCTGTCTACAATTATTAAAGGGAGCCAACAATTGTCAGAACAGAGTCATTGAGAACCCAATACAACAAAACATAAACTAACCCAAAAGCCAAACATATTAACTAAAAACTATGTTTATTCCATATAAAATAGTTGGCTCCACAAACTAATAAAACATTACAAATTATTTTATTCTAATTACTTCAGCACCGCAAAGAAGAAATCAGAATCCTAGCTGACAAAAATAAATTACAAAGCATCAGACATAGGTGGCATCCCTGGAGATGCTTCATCTCATGCTTAAATGGAAAATGTTTCACTTTGAGCGTCGACTTGTACTACAACCCATAGTCTAGACTCTATATGCTTTTGTCATACATTGCAAGAGGTGGTGTGTAGTGATGGCATCAAGCACTCTAGAACAATTACCCATATGAAATTGCCTCTTAAGTTTTATCTGCGCCTTCTCCTGGTTTGCTTGATGTTCAACCACTTCGGCTTTCAGCTGAACTATTTCTGTTTCGGCTTCATTAAATTTATGATTCCATACTTAAGTGAATTGGGCCTGCTGGGGAAGTTGTACCTGGAACCTCTTCCTCTGTTCCTCCAATTCTCTATGAAGATTAGTTGAAGTCAAGGATGCTTGGTGAGATTCCTCCAACCATTACTAATGTCCAATAAAATCATTGTCATGTCTTTAATGTTTAGTGCCTTAAAATTAGAAGCTACAGTTTAATTTATGATTCTTATATCCTCGCACATTTTTTTAAGTAATTTTTCAAAAAGTATATGTATTTGTGCCACCCCACCACCCCCATACTGTCATCCCCCTTGATCCCCAGACTTAGGCCCTTGGTCCCCATTGCTGAAACCTATCCCACTATCAAAAATCTGCATGGAAAATAGGTTTATAGTGAATGGAAGATGTGGAACTCCATGGACATCAATCAAATCACAAGGTTCATGAAGTGTCCCCCACAATCACTTGATTTTAATTAGTATTCCAAACCTTGTAACTATTTGTTAAATTAATGAACTCTGTCATAGCACAATTGTCAAGAAGTAACATAGTTCTATACACTTGATTAAGCATTCTATGACAACCACTATATACTACACCATCATATGGCCTTGTCTTCAAGGTTCAAATGAAGTCTACACCCCAACATTCAAAGTTGCAAAGGTTGAGAAGACCAGAGGGGCATAAAGTCTCTTTCAAGTAGCCTAACAATTCATTAGCATATATCATATCAAAATACCCATTCTTAACTATTGTGTTGTGGTGTTGACCAGTAGGGGAATACTTGCAAATTTACAATATTTTCCTTGCAATCGCATCAAGTCCCATGTGACTACCTACCAAATCATCACGTGCTTCTTGAAGGACACCCCAAATATCTTCTTTCATAACACATCTCTCCAATATTTGATCAAGTCGCACCTTGTATAAGTGTTCATTATCATTTGGAATGTTGTGAACTTGTGTGTTTCAATGTCAATTTCCTTCTTTCCACAAGTTGCATGTCACTTGGAAAGACCATCATAGACAAGTACACATCAATCTTCATGTACGAAGAAGGGAAGATATCAATCCCAAATAGTTCTTACTAGGAAAATCTTCATTTACATCTTCTCAAGGCTCACCCAATTTTATTCAAGACAATCAATCAACTATCGCGTGGCTTTTCCTTGGCCATACAATGATCTTGAAAGTAAATTATTGCAAAAGCATTGACCATATACTTATGAAACCTTGGATAATAAGCAAATTGGTGTTGCTAAATGGCATATAGTATTGTAATTCTCTTCAGCCTTCAATAATACTTTAGTCACAAAAAATACAAGGTGATCAAGTCCATGGTCTCCAATTTGTGCCAAGATAACCTAATGGCAAACTTGGAAGTATTGTGTACATTGAATTTCTTATTCCAATTTTTATACACTAGGATTGGTGAGCTTATTAAGTGTCACTTAAGTTCTTTAAAAGCTTGGTCTTTTCCTTTAGCCCACATAAACAATATCCCTTCATCAAAACATCTAAGCGAAAAAAACCTACGCAAAATCTTTAATGAATCATTGGTAGCACCTAACATAGCCCAAGAAGCATTCAATTTCCATCACATCAGTTGGTGTTTTTCAAGGTTTGTTTATAGACCAATCTTGCAAACACAAACCAAGAGCTTCCTTTGAGGTACGATGAATCTATACTTATTAGGATTTTGAGCCAATCTTGCTGCTCAATGATGTTGCATTCATTCTATTAGGGATTGAAGGGTGTGCCTCCTATCTATTGTAGGTGGACAATCATCCAAGAAGGCTTTGAAGTTTCCTATCACTTTCTTGTCATAGATGTTAAGGATAAATTGTTGGAAGATAATATGGCCATTGCACAACTCAAATAGCATTTGATTGTATACATACAAATGTGGTCTTCGTTATATTTTCAGCTATGTTGATCTAGTTATATCCTAAAAATCCATTCATAAATAAATAATTCCATGCCCCACTACTTCCTCCAATACAAAATCTATGAATAGGATAGAGACTAGGTCTCGAATAGCGTGTTCAAAATTCTAAAAACAATGCATATTTGTACTAGTGTTGGTTCTTTCTTCAAGCTTATCGTTGTTGGAGACACCCATTCACTTAATTGTACTTTAAATATTATTCTTGCATCAAGAATTTTATCAATCTCCTCTTAGAATTTTGCAGCATGATTAGGATTCATTATGTGTGCTTTCCCTACACTAATCATGTTTTTAAGTATCAAAGGAATCCTTAGTACAAATATTTTTTTGGTGGAAATCCTTTTAAATATTTGTAAATCCAAGCAAAGACTTCCTTGTGGTCCATGAAAATTCAAAATGTTGTATCCTTCACTACACTTTCAACCATAATCATTTGAGGATTTCCTTTAAATAAGGTTTCTTGAAACCTTCCAAGACCTTAACTTACTCAATACATACCCCCTGATCCAACAAGACACTCTTGAATAATGTTTTCTTCAGACAGTCCACACATATGCTACTATGGTAACAATGCATCTAGAGGCTTCTAGCCATACCAACTTGACTCCCTCTTCCTTCATCAAATCCAACACTTAATGAGAACTTTAAACATCATTAAAATCTTTCTATGACATCCCAAAACCCTTGTAACACATTTTGTAATTAGATTACAAGGACTGTCCTAAATTCAGTCCTCTTCGGACAGTTTCTGGAAATTGATTTGGTTGACCTCTTAAATGTACAAATCAATTTTTCTGGAAAGAACAAAAGTTTTAGGTAATTTCAATACCTACCATATACCAAAATCTTAGGGTCTTATGCCTTCGTTTGTCCTCTCAACTAATAATATTTCAGACTGGAAATTCTGAAAACAATTATTGGGGCAGTCCTACTTCCTCTCCAAACAATCACCTAAAATGACCATTAATTGTTCTCTCTTCCAATTTAAAAATCTTGGAAACATCAAGATTTATCCACAATGCCCTTCTCACATCCCTCAGAATAATTCACAATCGCTGACATAGAGCTGAAGGATGCACAAGAAAAACTGAAAGGTGTTCTTGAAACATAAATATCTTGGGGAATCAATGTGAGACCCGATCTCTCATCTGATCACAATAGTCAGTTAATTAAAGGTAATTAAATTCCTTTTTTCAGGCTTCTGGATATAACATGTGAAGTTTAGAACAAAGAAACATCTAGAATCTAAGGAGTTTGTTTCAATTCCTTTTATAAATAAAACTGATGGCAACCACATTGTCCTCTTAGTTAACTTATAAATTCTAACTACTGGAGTAATCACATAGACCCTCTCTTTTAACATATAAATTCTGACTACTGGAATAATTATTAAAACAAGAAGGGTCGAACTCAATTGGTTCGTGTAGGCTACATTCAATGAAATTTTAGGCAAGGGGATGGCAGTGTGTGCAACAAATTTTTTTTCCATTAGGCATCCATCAAATAATAGTATAGAATTCTATTTGTAAATGAATTGCATTTGTTGGAATTGTTAGTTTTGGATTTATAGTGGAGTGATAATAGTTTTTGCAAATTTGAAGGACCTCGGAGATATCTACACCCCAACTAAGTCCACAGTGTCCTTACATTGTTCATTAAATCCCCTTAAGAATATGATTTTAAGGGAGTTGAGGGACAACTTGCTTTGCTGAGACTTTTGGAAGTAAAATAGTAATCATTCCGCATAGTGTTCCAAAGGTTTGTTTTCTTTTTATGTCATCCTAAATGTGTCATCTCCCCTAATCTCCCTTCCTCTACAATAGTCTTTATATTTCTTTAGAAATCTCTCCATAATAGCTGTCTAGTCGGGCAATGCATCTTTGCCTAATCCCATAAGGCATCAATTATCTCAAGGCAGCATCCTTGAGTGTTGTTGGGAAAAGTTTCAATTGATGCTCATCTATAGTGTAGTCATATCTTTGACAAAGGATATTGAATTCAAATAAGAATGCATCAGGGTCCTCTATGATTAGACCATAAAAGTTTGTCAGGGCAGAAGGCGGGGTATTTTTAATGGCAACATGTCCTGCTTGATCAGAAATAGGGCATTGAAAGGTAGTTGTTTCAGGAGGTTCCTTTGCTTTTGCATCCCGCATTGTGGTGTTAGTGTTTTGACTATGGACTGTAGGAAGGACTGGTAGCGGGGCTTGTTTGACCTTTGAATTGTAACGATTGGTGGGATGGACCCAAGAAACTGTTCTTCAAATATTAGAGGTTTGCTAGCATGTCCTACTGTAACATATTTTGCTGCTGCTGACACCTCATCTTGATTACTATTATAATTTATAAAGAAGGAATCTTCCCAAGGGATCTCTTCTGCATCACACAAATGTTACAGAGATAAAGTGTTATCCCTCCTACACAGTTTTAGTGAATGGCTTGATAGTTTTGTTAGTGGTTGCAGATCTTAAGTGCTGGAAAGCAGAAAAAACTAAATTCAGATTCAGAATCACTAAAGCTTGAGACACTCAGCAATGGTGTCAAAAATATTGTCACATCAATTGTGTATATACTATAAATTGGATGTAGCTCAGGCTTGTTAACAACTTAACAAACATTCTTATCCTGCTTCAAACAGACTATTAAACTATGATGTACTACATTTATCTTATCAACCAAGGGATATATTCTTCGTGAATGGTAGCAGTGCTGTATGGATGGTAGTAGGCTTCTGGGAGTTGAACCAGAAAGTTGCGTATAGCGGGAAATTCTAAACTCTGTAAATACGAGGAAACTGTTTTATTAAACTTTTCAATCAAACAAGAGCTACATAATGGTTGCTACAGGTCTGCTACAGATGCCACAAGTTAACTAGCCTTATGAATGATGTTAAAACTTAAACTATTTATGGTAAGCAAATCTAAATATAAATAGAAAAATCATTAAACTAACATCTCAAGTGGGCCTTTGCTTGGTCAACTGCACTATTCTCTTCTTCTTCAAAAACTATTAACTAAATCAAATCCTCTTATAAGTTTATAACTCATCACATAAAATTAACTAATATCGAAAAACTGTCTTGAATTATCTACTTAGAAAATAGTACAAGTTTGTAGAAAATCTATCTATAGATGTGTTCAATCTCCAGAATACTCTTACTTCTACACATTAATGGACTTCTAATAGCTATTCTATCATAGAAGCCATGAAAAGGTCATAGAAGCTCCAAATGTAGCCCCTGCATTAGGGAGTGACCTTTGAATAATAGTTTTTGTTGACGATCTGGATAGATGCCAGGAATCTGTGATCTTGCAGGTATGTGAAGCGTAATTTGTTCACTTCTCACTCTCATATTCATATTGAATAAAATTTGTTTTAGCTTTCAGTTTATAATCTAACTTCCATTATATTTCTTTCTAAAAAAAATTTATATTTCTGACAGGTATTATCAGCTGTTAATCTTGTATTAGCACAGTGAAAAATCAGCGTGGTGATAGGAATGGACAAAAATCTAATAAAAAGAGCAATAATGAAGAAATATAAAGATGTGAATGCTAGTAGATCTCTGGAAACTAATCAGGACTTGGCAGAGATATATCTAGAAAAAATTATACAACTGCCACTGGACCTCCCTGATCCCGGTGATGAGGAATCAAGGAGATTTTTGAGAAGACAGTTAGGTGTATTAGACAATAAAAATGTAGCTTCTAAGAAGTGTAAGTACAGTGTTATTACAACTAAGAGCACAGTTCCTTATAAATGCTTTGAGTTTGCATCTTATCTTATGTTATGAATTGTACAAACGTCTCATTCATAATTCTAATCCCAGATGCTAGTAGCTCAAGAAATAGCAGTTGGGAAAGAGAAGTTGCACTACAAAACACTGCAGCGGCCAGAGACCACTCTATAAATATGCCGACGGGAACAAAAGATGCGGTTATGAATCAAGAGAGAATGGTCACAGGTTTTTATCATACAATCACGTATTATTCTAGTGTTTATTTATCCCTTTTACAAACATGTTTATCCCACATGACAAAAAGACATTGTAAGGATATAGTTAAGCCAGAAATTTAAAATTTGGGTGAAACAGAAGATAATTAAATATTAATTTCCGTTACTCATATGTACTTTCATGGTAAATAACTCTTCTTATAGGTCATCAAACTGTACCAGAAAGAAGTGGACTTGCTAATACAAGAGGTGAAGATCCTAGACAGTCTGATGGAGATGCAGGTATTACCAGTGAGGGAAAAATAAGAAGTAACAAACAAGATCAGTTGTGCTCTATATTTTCTTTCATACTCTTTGTGTTTCTAAGCATTCAGCAATAAATGATGTTATGTTTGATCTCGCACGTTAGTCCAGGGAAAGAAAAAACCAGTTCACCTATTCTTGTCAGAGAGATGTTATTTGTAAGGTATAGCAGAGGAGAGGATGCCTTTTTGTACTTCCACGGATTGGCTATAGGCTGCAGAAAACATCCTCGCGAGTGGAAGCGCCTTCTCAATTATCACAGATTGGTGTGGTACATTTTCTCTGTCAGCAATGAAGCAAAGAACTTTTATGGATGGCAAGTAGAGTTGATCACGTGGATTTTTATTTGTTGGGAATGGCAGGAATGCATGAATCTTGTCATAAAGGTACGCCAGTCTGCAATTTAACTCATTAGTTATATGCAAAATTGATATTTATGATTTGGAAAATAGAAATGTTAATAGAATTTTTATTTGCCATGTTTTGTAGAAGTGGAAAGAAATTAGTGATCTTAAAATGGATGAGCCTTCACTGCTAATGATCGTAAATCATTTAATGAATACAAAGGCAACTGTCTATGAATATGGTCAAAATGTTAGTTCAGAGCCATTGGCCATTTCCATGGAAAATAAACTTGACGCATTAGAGAAATCATTGGCTGAGTTGAAGAGAGAAATGAAGGAAATAAAAGAGCTAGTTTCTGTTGACGAAAAGAAAAATATCAAAGAAATAAAGAGACAATTGTCCCAGGAATTGAAAAAAAGAAGTATATTTTCAAACTGTAACAAAAGGTCCTCTGTTTCCTTAAATTTCTAGAAGGTTTATTTTACAGTACAAGAAAATGTAAGCCTGATCTTACCTCTTTATTGCTGCAAACCCTACTTCCTCTGCATCTTCAGCTCTCTGCACTTGCACCACATTTTCCAGCATCCTTCCAAGAAATGCAAAATAGGAGCCTTTGAACACAGTATGGACATCCATCAAAACATAACAAAGGGCAATTTTGTCAAACATTATAAATAATTCCAAGTGCATGGAAAATGTGTTAGTATTAACAAGGCATATTAACTGGGCAAGATGATCACCACAACAAAGTTCCATGTATCCTTATCAAACCCTAAATTTTTGACATTTAGCTTTGAGCGCATGAAATAAAGAGCAGACCTTGGTATGGTAAATCGTTGGACAATGCCTTATCTCTGTATTTCCTTCACCCAAAACTGTGTGTGCCCTGTTTCCTTCACAACATCTGGCTGCCCTAATAACAATAGTACAAGGTTTGTCAGAGTAGGCTTAATTTGGAAAGGTCTCATTGTAACTTGTTATTTCCATTATCTCTTCTAATCTAGAAATACACGTCTATATAATATCTCCTGAGTCCCAACAAACTTAACCTTGATTTAGAGGTACTGTTAATGAGTTCTAGATCAGTTTTCTTCCCACCACAATCTCGCCTATGCCTCTACAATTTTTTCATTAAAATTTGCTCAATAATGTTAATTTCCTTACAATAGAGATCTTAATGTAATAAATGATGGGGGATTAGTTTGGATCTAGGATACCCACCTGAATCTAACATGCCTGAGCTCCCTGGTGTTGTCAAGCAGAGACCTAATAGTGATGTACACGCCTGGTTCATCCTCTTGCACCCACTAAATCTCCTGGTCACCCATGTTGCTTGCCAAAACCCAGAGGTTGTCGGATCCATCCTCATCCATTGACGAGCTTCCCGCTTTGCTGTATAGATTTGGCATGGCAGCAAAACTGCTATGCTGGTCCATTGATTCAGACGAGTAGCAGCCCACACGGTGTCGTGTTCTGTTACATTGCTTGTAAAACCTGCAAGGTATATGCTTGTTGTGCAGTGGCGGCATCACTAAACCCTCCTCCGCATTAGCCCTCTACAAATATGTTTAATTAAAGGAGGTACCAAGTTCAAGACCCCACTGGCTGGAAATTCTTTGGAAATCTCATGGATGCAGGGAAAATGTCAATATGCGGGGAAGAAAGTTTTGGAACTGGATTTGATCATGTTCGTGAGAAAGATGGCACCTGGTATGTTGATTAGAAATGCTTTAATAATGTTTTACTGTTGACAAAATGGAAAAACATTGTGAGACTTTAAATGTTTGTTAACCCAAGACATTCTCAAAACATCACTGTTCAAATATAATGAATTTAATTTTTTTTGTTGTACTTGGTTTCTTGTTGTGATGCATAGAGCTGTCTTAGCGTGGTTTTCAATCATTGCTCATAGGAACAAAGATAAAAAGCTTGGTGAGAGGCTAGTGTCTGTTGAAGATGTTGCTAAGGAGCACTGGGCAACATATGGGCGAAACTTCTTTGCTCGATATGATTATGAGGTAAGTAGTATTTAAAATTAATGTACAGAAGATAATGTCTTACCATACTAAAAGAAATGTTTTGCATTCAACTTATAGAATTTGATTTTTATTTACATCATAGATAGGAGAGCATCCGATTGCCTTTACAGTATCAGAGTATAAAAAATAATTCAATATTTTTCTGTTGTCTAGGAATGTGAATCGGATGGAGCCAACAAAATGGTTGAGCATCTACGGGATTTGCTTTCCATAACCAAATCAGGATAAAAGTATGGTAAGTTAACTACATATATTGTTTCAATAGTTAAATTTGGAGTTTGAGCCTACTATTTCTGAAATCAGTTGATTTCATCTATGTAGGGAGCTATGAACTCAAGTTCGCGGATGATTTTTCATACACAGATCTAGTAAGTTTGAAAGGCAACATACTTCTCATTTATAGTGTGTATATGATTTTCGAATATTAATTGTTTGGCCTAGTGCCTTTTTTTAAAGAAAGTTCTACAATAATACAGTGCTTTTGTCTCAAATGTTTCAGGTTAATGGGAGTATTGCATCGAAACAAGTAATTCATTTTGTTTCCACGGGTGGTTCTAGAATTATATTCTGTCTACCAGTTAGTGTTTTTTTCTTTATCACCTTTGTTTGACATCTCATTTTCTTTCTTTAGATAGAAGCCTATCCTATGAATAGTAGAATTTGTTGTTACTGTTAATAACTCTCTGGACAAAAGCTCTGAAATATTGAAAAAAATTCTTAAAATCCATTTATCTTGGTGCTTATGCCCACAACATTTTCCCATTTCTCCCTCTGCGGTTATGATAGGCCTTTAAAAGACCTTTTTCACTATCAAGTGATGTCAAAGCAATCATGTCCTGTCTAGAAAGGAAAGTTAGTAGCATACACTTTTACACTTTATTCGAGCAACATAAAAACTTCTTCTCTGTTATTGTAGAAGAAAAGGCAATATCGTAATATTGACTAAGGATTTTCTATTCTTAATAACAAGGATTGTCAAATTATTTAAGTTGAATCACTATACTATTTGTACTTTAGGTCTGACAATTTTTTGCTAGTAAAATATTTGGTGACTAACAATGAGGGATCTAATTTGCAGGGCACAGATTTAGCTGGTGCTACAATTAGACTTTATGTGGAGCAGTATGAGCAAGATGTTACTAAGCATGATATGAACGCACAGGAAGCCTTGAAACCTTTAATTGGTGAGTTTTCTCATCTATAGAATAGTATCAAGTAATCTATCAAATATTGTATCTAATAGGAGTAATTTGTGTCTTTGTTAGAATTTTTTAAAACATTTTTTATAGATTTGTTTAATTTTCAAATAAACTAGTTAACATTGTATTTTAAAAAAGTAACATTGAACTAGTCGATTAGTTACTTTTATTGTTTTTTTGTGACCTAGGTATTTGGTCATAATTGGCAAACTAAAGTGTTCAAACAATGATTAGTGATTCCAATGCATTAGTGACTTGTGGCATCCTTAAGTAGTTTTAAGGTCAATGTTTAATATTTTGTGTTTTCCAGCGACGATAAGAAAGATGCTACATTATTAGTTATTATTGTATCTTAAGGATTAGTATATACCACAAATAGGAGATCTTGGAAAATGACTATCGATTTTTATAAGTTGAATTTAGTGTGTATCAAATCTCCTTAATAATACTAATTTTATGAGTGATGTATTTTATAAAAATTCAATAGATTGGTAGGTTATCAGGAGTGTGGACTTCTAAAGTTGTAAAAAATTTTATGGGTTAATTAGGAGTTAAAATGTAGAAGGTATGATCATTGGTATATACTTTATATCTATTTAATGTGGCTGGTTTCCCCTAAAGATATATGCTTCTTATTATAATAAGGGGAACAAGCCACATGTAATGTATTTTCCAATGGCATCATTCACTTCATTCTTATATTGCACATTGAATAACTTCACCATTGAGTTTAAAGTATCACTAGTCATCCTCCCCTTAAGCTTTGCTACCCTTGAACTATAGATGAAAAAATTTGAAATCGTGTTTAGTGGAAAGTACTAGTATACATGGTATGATTATTCTTTAAAGGGTACTAGCTCAATGGAAGAGCACCTACTTTACAAGTAGGAGGATGATGGTTCGATTTCATCGTGCCCCAATATGACTAAATATATGACTAAATTAATGAATAAATATATAACTAAATTAATGACTAAATATATGACTAAATTAACGACCAAATATATGACCAAATAAATGACCAAATAAATGATCAAATAAATGACCAAATAAACGACTAAAAAATGACTAAATAAATGACCAAATAAACTACCAAATGACCAAATAAACTACCAAATGACCAAATAAATGACTAAATAAACTACCAAATGACCAAATAAATGACTAAATGTATGACCAAATCAATGACCAAATAAATGACTAAAATAGTTTAGTCATAAATTTGGTCACGAGATAAATGACCGGCAATAAACTACCATTGGTCACGTGACCAAATTTGGTCATTTATCTACAATTTTTGGTAGTTTATTTGGTCATATATTGCTATTTTTGTACTAGTGAACCTTGAACATGATTCAAAGTGTGAACTATGTTGCATCAACATGAATGATCTTCCAAAAAAAAAATTGGCTGATGCAACATCCAGATCACCTTAGTGATCGATAGACAGGGGATAGACCCCAAGTCTAGTCCTCAAGTATTCAAATGTGTCCTTCAGTAGGGGCTTTGTAAAAATATTTGCAAGTTATTCTTTAGATGTAACAAATTCTAATTTTACTTGCTTCTCTTGCACTTGTTCTCTCAAGTAATGATACTTGATAGATATATGCTTTGTCTTAAAGTGCATCACAGGATTCTTTGAAATATTAATATCACTAGTGTTGTCACAGTATATAATCACTAGGTCAGTGATTACTTCATTCATTTCTTCCAACACTTGTTTGATATATGCAATGTTTGAACAGTTACTAGCAGCAACAACATACTCTGCTTCAGCTATAGACTGAGAAATACAAGCCTATTTTTTACTTGTCTAGGTTACAAGTCTTTCACCAAAGAAAAATGCTCCTCCGATGGTGCTTTTTCTATCATCCACATTTCCAGCCCAATCAACATCGGTGTATACTTTCAGTTCAAACTTCCCTTCCTTAGGATACCATAACCCATAATTCTTTGTTTTCTTCAGGTATCTTAAGATCCTTTTTGTAGCTATCATGTGTGATTCTCTAGGGTTAGTAGAAAATCTTGCAACTATTCCTATAACATGTGCTATATCTAGCCTATTGTGAACTACGTACATTAACTTACCAATCATGGATCGGTAAAGTGTTTGATTTACCTTAGTAGTTTCATCCTCCTTTGTCAATTTGCATCCAGTAGCCATTAGTGTTCCTACAAGTTTAGCATCTTCCATGCCAAATGGTTTCAGTACTTCCTTTATGTATTTAGATTGTGTGATGAAGATTCCATCACTCTACTGAATCACTTGTAGTCCAAGAAAGAACTTAATCTCTCCGAACATAGACATTTCAAATTCCTTTTGCATTTCATCAGCAAATGCCTTGCAAACAAGATCTGAGCCTCCAAAGATAATGTCATCAACAAATATTTCAGCAATGATAATAGTATCATCAGTATCACCTTTCACATATAAATTGTTGTTTTCACTTATTCTAACAAATCCAATACTTAACAGATAAGTATGTAGTCTTTCATACCATGCTCTCAGTGCTTGCTTTAGTCCATATAAAGCTTTATGTAATCTACATACCATGTCTTTATTGTTGGGATCAACAAATCCTTCAAGTTGTTCAATGTAGACTTCTTCTTCAAGTATACCATTCAAAAATGCTGACTTCACATCCATTTGATAGACTTTGAATTTATTATGTGCAACATATGCAAGTAGCATCCTAACTCCTTCTAATCTAGCAACAGGTGCAAATGTCTCACCATAGTCAATGCCTTCTTCCTGTGCATATCCCTTGCATACTAATCTAGCTTTATTTCTTGTGACTTCACCATTTTCATTCAATTTATTCCTATATATCCATTTAGTACCGATAACATTCTTATCTTTTGGTCGGTGTACTAAGGACCAGGTTTTGTTCTTCTCTATTTTCTCTATTTCCCCTTTCATTGCATTAACCCATTCTTCATTCTCTAATGAAACTTTCATAGTTTTAGGTTCACACTAATACATTTGGGGTGAAATTGTGATGGCAATTTGCAACGGCAGGCAAATGTTATGTCTTTTTGGATTTTTTTTTTCAATTATACCCTAACAGCGTCACAATTGCGACATTAACGGGATATAAGAAAAAAAAAGAAAAGAAAACGTTGGTCATTTCTATAATAGCGCCGAGAGGGATTTTTGCAGCCGTTGGACGAGGAGATCTCTGCGGCTAGGCATCTCTGCGGCGAAAGGGATCTACTGGATTGTACATTCAGAATTCAAAAGGCCGAGAAAGGTATGATTTTAAACTTCACTTCCTCCTCATTTTGTGTCGCCCTCTCTTCCCTTTATCATGCACTCAAGTACTTCAAGCGTCGCTTCTATATTGTGTAACCCGAGAATGACATCTTTATCTTTATTTACTTATGCTTCGTTCTCTGCTTTGATTACCTCCGTAATGCATGTGGTCCGTGCTTAGTTGGGAGCTGGTTTGAATCTACTGCTATAGACTGTGGCTCGCGGCATTCATGCTGCTGTTGAAACTGTTCCATATGTGCAGAGGCGCTATTGAGTCCATTTATTATGTCGTGCCCTAGCTCATGGTTGCATGAAGTGATGAACTAAGCCAACTCATGGCCAAGCACCAAGGTCAGTGAGCTGTGTGTTTTGACTACATAGCCCACGAGCTAGGGATACATCATTGCCATGTTAAAACTCAGCATTCAAATTTGCGTCCTTGTTGATTTCTTGAAATTGAACTTTCAAAACCAAAATGGTTAAGTGGATGCAAAAAGTTCGGGGTTAAGAAATGGGAAAAGTTAAGATTTTGGAAAGATTCTCGCAAAAAGTTGGGATTTGGGAATTATTCTCGCCAAAAGCTCATGATTGGGAGTTGAGACTCGCAAAAAGTTAAGGTTTGAGAATTTTTTTTGCAAAAAGTTAATGTTTCCAATATATTTTTGTGAATAAAATGGAAATGCCTTAGAATTTTTAAATTTTGACATTTTAAAAATCTAGGCAACAAGAATGCATAGGTGGCTCACTGTTGGGATGACTCATTGTTAGGTGGCTCATTGTCGAAGGGGCTCACTGCCCAAAATGCAAAAGCCAACTATTATATCTGAGAGGTAGCTTACTATTGGAGTGTAAAATAAAAATTTGAACGAGTTACAATTGCATCTGCATATGCATGAAATATAGTTCATGCTAAAGTACAAATTTATTCTATACAATTACTAAATTGTAGATATATCAGTTCACTATACACGTCAATATATCACTATCATATATCATATATCATAAATCACATCAATATCATTGTCGTCTATTATGTGTTGATGCCACTTTCTATATATACACCAGACCTACATTCCACAAGTCAACTTGAAACGGAGATGGAATCATGTGAGCACATTACCCCAAAAGTTAGAGATGTCAACAATCTTAAAAAGGATATCTCATGCTATACCAAATAGGACTAGACCAAAAACTTTATTACGCCATTATATAGACCAAAACTTGTACCTGTAACAACACTGTCAAACCAAAGGATAGGTTGGAGATAAGAGTGTCAGACCAAACAATGACATCAATGACAAATATCAATAGCATAGGCATCATCTTGGCTAATTTGTATGTTCTAATAATTTATCTCTTGATAATATTTTTGTCCATGGACTAATTTGTCAATTATATATTAAAGATTAGTTTTGAATACATATTTAATGATTTGGATGCATAATTTATTGAGATTGGTTATAACCATTTCATGTGATCTGAAATGGAGTTGAGCTAGTTTTTATTATAATTAAATTGGCTAATATATTTTTTTTTTAAAATTAGATTAATTTTTTTTATTGTGAAGCCATGTTGTTTGTTTATCCCCTTCTATTTAGAAAACTAGCATGGGTTTTTGTAGGAATACTATAGCTTGTTTAAGGGTAGGCTAATCATGGGAGGATATTGAACCACATATTTTATTATCATTTCCTAACAAACCAATAGGAAGGCACCCACCCCCAATGGATTTTTCTTGGAGATGGTGTTATGCCATGCTATCCATTGAGGTTCAAATTCCATGAGACATCAAATATATAGGGAGCCAAGTTTGATTCTTGGACGACTTTAATAGAATGGTTGTTAGTCTGAATGAGGTTATTACCTAACTATATATTAGTGAGATTCTATTCACATGTTAAGTTTGCTTAGGTCCTAGGTGACATTTTAGAAGTTAGTTTAATGGGGCCATGTTCACCTCATTTACTTGTAGTTATCTAGGCATTTAATATTTGCATAATGAATTCAATGTTTGTATAAAGTATAGTCACATGATTAATATGTTGGAATGTGAAGTCATCGTGGAGAACCAATAGTAGTGGTTGAGTCATCATGAAGAACCACTAGTTGTGGTTGAGTCATCAATTGGGGTTGATTCATCATGGAGAACCACTAGTTAAAAAGTTTTGAGACTTACTATAATTAGATAGTTTTTATGAGGCAACTTACTAGAAATAGTGAGTTAGTTTGGTGACTTACCAAAAATAGTAATTTCAACATGTAGTTGTACGAGTCATATTTACTAAATTTAGTAACTTGACTTCAATTAGGACTTTGCAACTCAACTATTATATACAACTCAAAGTAATGTCCTGAGTAACATTTTGAAGATTGTTGTAACTGTGAAAATTCTTGAGAAATAATATTGAGATATATTTTCTTGTGGTTTTTTCATGGTATAATTTTACCAAGTTTTTCCATGTAAAATAATGTGTTATGTGTATTTTTTCTTCTTTGTAATTTTATGCACTTTTAATTTTCATAACATAATACACATGTCAACATCTTGTGTAATCCTACATCATACTTTACCTTTATAAGTATGTCATCTTAATGCTCATTGTTATTTCAATCAATCTTAGATTGTTGAAGTAATCTATTCATTCCATTCTTCTTGTGAAAATATTTTGGTCTTACCTTGATCCTAGGGGTGTTGTGGAGTCACTTGTCTACTCCAACATGGTATTGCTCTAGTACTAGACATCTTCCCATATCTAAGAGTTATCAAACAACTTGAAAGTTTTTGTTGGGTGTATTTTGAAGTTTCAATGACCTCACGATTGAATCCAAGGTGTTAAAGAAAGTTATGTTTACTTTTTGTTTCATCAAATTTGTTATGTTTTGTTTGATTTGCAAGGTTTGCAAGTAGAGTTTTATTATTAGATCCAAGGGGCAACTAAAATTTTGGGGTACTTTGGCTTTGATTATAACACTAACATTTATTTCAAAAGATTCAAAAACCTAAATTTATTGATTGTGAAATTGTTAAATTTCATCATTGTGATTTTAGGGAATCATGGTTTTTGGTGTCATAATTATGGTCATTCGATCTATACTTGACCATATGATCTGTATTGTACAAATTGGGTGAAAGAAACATAAAAAATGATCTCTCCCTATGCATTTGGAATGTTCTTTACAAGATTCCAAAGTCTCTAGTCTTACTCTGCCTTGCATAATTTTAATGTCTTTATTGTGTTTGAATTTTTCCACACTTGGTCAAATGATACTTTTTTTAGGTTGAATGGTTTTTGGTTGGTTGACATTTTATTTTACTTGGTACAAAAAGGGCAATTTTAAGTTATTTTTATAATAAACCTTTTGTTTAAAAACTATATGTAGCTAGTTGGTTTCATTTGGAATTCCATGCACTATATACATAACACTGGCCCACAAGCTATACATTGTAGTGTCCCTGTTATTAGTCATGTTGTGTGCATATTGATCGTGCCTTAGCACCCTTATTGTTTGTTTCCCTCCCTATGGTCATTCTTGAGGCTTAATCGCGGGCTCAATATATGTTCTCATTTTATCTTGAGATGCTTCTATTGAAATTGAGGGCCCGAGCGCTGGAAACTTGGTATACTGTGGTAACTTTTACATTCATGTCTTGGAGCTTGTGATCCTTTCATTGTTTCATATTTTATGAGGGGTCCACTATGTTTGATGGTTTAAACTTGATATTATTTCACTGTTATATATTCCTCTGTCTACACTTCATTCATTCATTTCTCCACTATTGAATTTATGAGAGCCCGAGAGCATCCTTGTTGAATAGATGTTTTGATGAATATGTGTTGATATTTTGAGCCAGGGCATCATCTCTAATTTCACTACTTAATGGATTTCTTCCCATTTTCTCTGTATTCAGGCATACTGAGATAGCATCTATCCTATAACACTTTCATGTGGCCTTATGCTTGCTGATTATGTATCTCTGCCTTCAAGGCCCGCGAGCTAGGGATATCAACCTAGAATTCTGGTAGCCCATGATCATTGGTCTCACGGATGATACCTAAAGAAGTAGATGATATCATATTTCTACAACTCATAGTTAATATGTTTCTAGATTTTTTATTAGATTGTGTATTAAGTTAATCTATTTATGGCAATCTTTAAAAAAGCCACTGTGACTTTTCATAGACGGTGACTGACAATGATAACATGATTTAGACTATAAGTATACTAACTTCTCATGTATTATGAATATATATGAAATTAAGTGTGACTTTCATACATATTGCAGTCTATATTAATATTACTATTAAATTCTGCTTAAGAATATTATCAGACTTCATAAATAACAATTCTGATCTGATCTCACTCATGGTGATGTTACTAGATGCTTTTGATTCCTTCCCTTTATATCTCTCAATGTGAGAAAGAGGTCACACCTCTTCATCATGTATGCCCTTTGGCAAGAGACACACCATCTCACTATTAGCACCCTTGAAAGAATGCAACTCTTCATTATTTATGCCCTTTGAAAGGGACACAACCTTTCACAATCAGATCTGCACTTCTTATTTATCTCAGAAATGCACTTTTTATTTCCAAATTATTCCCCATTCAAATTAGTAAAAATATAAAATTAGTAAAAATATGTACATGTGTTATTGGATGGTCTATAAACATGTATAAATAGTCATGTTTGTCAATAGTTTTATTCATCAAAGATATATTCTATAGTTCTTAGTCAATAAGACTATTTATATATGTGTCTATTGGCTATCCAATAGAACCTCTAGGTGTTTTTAGTACATTATAACAATGTCATAGAAATAGTAATTCAAGAGATTTTGATGGATATATTAAAAAAAATGTATCATAATTTATCACTATGGTTAATTACTTGCAAATATGAGAAAATGGTTACAATAAGTCTTGACAATTAAAATTTTAATATTAAACAATATTTTTCATAGTAACATTATAGTTTTTTATTAAAGTAGTAAATAACATATTTTGATAATACTTAAAAAACTCTTTTCGGTAGATAAAACATCAGCAAGGACACACAAAAAAGACAAAAAACATAGAGCATAGATAGAAATAAAAGCTTTAAACTAAGCACATATTAACTCTATTGAGGGTACTACTAGCTTCCAATTCAACTTGGAAGAAGTTTTGTTAAAGTTCCTAATGGTCTTGACATTGTTTATCACCACACTTATCATTTTTCTTTATGGTACCTCTAGTTCTTGTGTTAAGACCAACATATCCCCCTTAGTAGTCATCATAGAACCAAAACCAATTGCGACATGTATGCAAAATGTGGAAATATAGACGAGGCACATGAACTCTTTGAACAAATTCATCTAAGAAATGTGGTATCATGGAATGCCATGATTGCATGATATGTACAAAATGGATTTTTTGAAAAGGGTTTAGAAACTTTCAAGAAAATACTATTGCTAATGATTTATTGCTGCTCTATTTTGGTATTTGATGATTGTCCATGCTTAAACATTTAATGTCATTATGGTTATATGAATGGATTCTTTGCCTTAGAACACTATCATCTTCAAAATCCTATATGAAATCTATATGACCATTTCATTTCTTCAATATGCCCTATGGATGTCCCTATCTAACTATATATCTTTTAATTGCATATAATAACTAATTTATGTGCTTTTTCATGACTATGTTTGACTCATATAATTGTGATCTCTCTAGCACTATGATGTCATTTAATATGTCTTGCTAAAGCTTGTAAATTTTGTTCCTTTTGCCATGTCATGTAATATGTCTTGCCTTGTAGCTTATATGTTTTGATTGCTGGAGAGCTTCTAGAGCTAAGCAAGAAGACCATTGCACGAGTTATAGCCACACGCTCAGGTATGAAAATTGTATATTTTTTAATCTAATGTATATTTTAACTAGACTTTTAGCTTATATTTTTTAAATTGCTTTTAGTGGCTTAATGTTGTAAGGTCTCTTGAAATAAGACCTTTAGGTGGTTGGTCAAAGTTTTACAAATAATCTTATCCACAAATTTGCTAAGAGCAATTGATTGAATGTTATAAAAGGTGATTGGGTTAAATGTCTTAGGAATAAAGTCAAAGAAAGTATTTTTAAAATATTAAAGTATTTAACTAGGTCTAAGAAGATTTGTGTACTTTTGACAATTTTGCTTAGTTTGTGAAAGTTGTAGACTGAAGTTTTCATAGCCCGATTTTTGCTTCCTGCGAAGAACGATCATGTCAGATAATATAAGTGAAGAACAAAATAGGGAGATAATCACTAGATTGTGGTCTAACTTGAAAAGAAAAGGTGATGGAAAATGTTATTGTCCCTGCAAAATTTGTAAGGGCTTAAACCGTAGAAGACTGCTAATCAAAACAGTTAAGAGACATTGTAGGGAGAATGGTCACATTAAAGGGGGGCATGACTATCATCCACTGGTAAGTTGTTCATTATATCATTTTAACAATTTATATACATATGAAATCACTTGATGATGAGTTGATGATCATGGTTTATTTATGTTAATCAATTTTATATAGGTTGATCTCCCCAGGGAAGTACATGATATGAACCACAACAATCCGAAGAATATGGTCATTTGTTGTTAGACATGAACCAAGAGGAAGGCCGATAAAGTATAATGCGATGGAAGAAGAAGATACCAAAGAAGTAGAAGATGATGTAGATGATGATCATGATCGACAGTTATTGGATGATGTTCCTGACACAAATTTTCATGAAGAAGAAGAAGAAGATGATGATGATGATGCTACTACTAATGATGATGATGAAGATGATGTTGATGTTGATGATGACAACGACGATGACAACGACGACGATGATGACGATGACGATGATGATGATGATGAGGATGATGATGACGAGGATGATGATGATGAAATTTCGAGGCATGCCATCAATCCTTAATCTATTTAATATTCATTTCTTGATAGAAATATATTTGTCTTATATGGTTATATAGTTTATTCATTATCTATTTAAAAACTACAAGTTTCAACTACAAATAGAATACTGCTAATCTAAATTAACTATTAATCTAAATTAATTAAATAAAACTATTTAAAACACATTGATGCATGAATGTATTGAGCCTTATTTTCTTTTAAGTCAAAAGCATTTGTAAGTGTTTAGTTTAGAAAAGGAAATTCATTAAATATCTATAAAAGGGAATTGTACCTAGAATAAAATTCATAGGGAAAACATAATATAAGTGCTTACCCAATTTGTTGGTTAATAATTTTGCCTCTATAGGTGATGCAGAGACCCTAGGTGGACTTGCAATCATTCTGATCAACAAACTATCAAATGCTCACAATGCCTCAATAGGCTCCAAATTTGACTTCACCTTAACTAGGTGTTTCCTCCACCTCCACACACATCAAACAACTTCAAATAGCATGTATCCAAGGTTACTAAGCCCTCAACTCATCAGCTGATACAACAACCCAGTTTTAGCCCTTCACTCGGCCTACTTCCCTAGTAGCCCTGCCAGTTCATTTTTTCAAGGATTTCTCAAACTTTTCCCAAAAGAATCAGAAATATAAAAACATATCTAGATACCCTTTTTTAAGTTACACAACATACTTTAAGGGTTCATGCTACTCCTTTGGACCAAATACCCAAAAAATTGTTGTTGCTCTGTAATTTGCCCTCCTATTAGCCCTCCATTTACAAAGCATGTACTAATAGATCATATCCCCAAACCTTGGTCTTCATAGAATGATCTTTGTGCCCCTGCACCAATAGGGGAATAGAGTCAATTAATAAAGTAATTTTTAAGAGGCAAAATCTGTGAGACAACGTATTCTTTACTTATATTGGCTAAAGCTCACTCCAGGAACAAGGGAGAGAAAACCCTAGATGCATAAACAATGAAGTCTTTCCCATATTAAAGGTAAAAGGAAGATGAATGAAATAAGGAAAACCTATCCAGTTGATGTGCATGAATCTTGCTTTGCTTGGATTTGACATGATCTAAGAAGAGTTATCCCACGTAATATTTGTTGTCATGACTTTTCCATCACGTCCAACCCTTGAGAACAAATTTTTAACACTTTTTACACCATCTATGTAATTGCATAAACTCTTTATTCCTCTCATAATTGGAAGTGTGCACTTGATATGTGTATAGGAATTCTCCTTGAGTCTCTATTGGAGATTTGATGACTATGGCAACCATTATAGGGGTGTAATAGCAAGAGAAAATCCAAAAAATGTAGCAGCAATTGGACTACTCTAAGGCTTTGTTAGGCATTGACCTTAACATGTGCTCATAAGTTAGGTATTGACCTTAACATGAAAGTTTTATGGTCATATTTATAAGATAATGAGATCCCTAAAGATAATGTGTATGAATAAAAATTTAGAAACTTACTTCTACTAAAAAGTATCATTAATAAACTTTGGCTTCACCATACAATCCTTTTTCATTCAATAACTTATGTCCTTTGTTTGCAGCAATGAGGATACATTATTACCTAAATCGATTGGTTTTAGAAAACCTCTTTTGGAGTGTCTTTATTTCTCATTCAACATATTGTCTCTATGTATCATGATCATCAAGAAGGCTTGTGTTTCACTATCACACATTGGTGCAAATTGGCATTGATTGCATTCTTCCTTATGTGCTATTTCTTACTATCCTCTTGTTGCTATTATAAGAATAGCTTTTCTCTTAATTGGATAGTGAATGCCTTGGGGTTGTATACATAGGCTTGCCATGTCACTTTACCATAGCCTCTTGAATGGTTCTTCTTCTCCTCAACATCACTATTTGCTCCTAGACACCCATTGTTATGCATTTTTCCTTCCTCCATTGTCAAGTTGTTCACACCATGTGAAGATTCCCCATTTCGTTGGCACATGCTCAAGTGAATAAGTTCTATTAAGGAAGGACTCTTTCTCAATTTCAATCCTAATGGAGTGCTTGCCTGTGATGCAGCAGGGAATGGCAATGGACCCTCTACTCAAGGCAATGATCAACAATCCTTTGGTCAATCTCAACACCTACCCACAGGGATAGACCTTATGCTTTGGTCTATCAACTTACTCACTTGGAAAATGAGTAAACAACAAATTATTTTAGTTCATCCACAAGACACCGTAGGCAACATACATTCAACCTTCAATGGTTACTAACATGAGTTTGTCTCCAACCCAATCCTGCACCTCCAACTCAACACAAGCTTCACAAACCTAACGGCCTCATTAGGTATGGCACCCTTGAGATGAAAAAGAGATGGGTATAATATTTTATTAATGCACATATCTTACATAAAATATTTCCTCAACTTCAACACCTTATGCTTCATGTCACTACTGGTAGGAAACCTCCTTTTCTCAATAGGTATAATATGTAAAATAACTATCAAATTAATGTTTATAGCTGCTAAGAGAAGGAAGTGATAGTTTCGATGATAGGAGAAGTACACATTATTTTTCCTTACTCAAGTGATGAAGTTTTAAGCTTATCTTAAAGTGAAAGCTTCATTTATGCATTTATGTGATGCTTATAATGTGAGCCTGATTTAAGTGTTATAATGTGTACCTTTTAATGTTTTTAATTTTTATGTGATGCTTATGATGGATGTGATTATGATTATGATGTGATTATTCTCATGATAACTGAATTACATTTGCAGGAAACTGAACCCCTTTCAAAAGCATCCCACATAGTCTCATGGATCGACAGGTATAAGTCAATACACCTTATAGATAGTCTATTTAATACACTTATCAATAGTAAGATTGATGTCTTCTAAGATCTCTCCCATTTGCAGGTACCATCGAATAGGTATTTGTCAGAAGTGTCTTCCTCGAGTGAAGGAAATATAGGAATAGAAGAGGAAAGTGAGACATGCAGTTTATCTAGAACAGGGAGATTAACTAGAGGTCAAAGGACTAGAAGGAAATTCAATAAATGCATGAAATTTTTCCTTGCTCAAGGGGGGTCATGTTCTTATGATGATGAGATGAAAGGCGACATCGAGGTGCCCTTGAGGTACCAACATCTACAAAAACATTGGGTACCCAAGGAACTTCCTCCAATAAACATTGATTTTTGTGTTAAGGAGAGCATATATCGCATAGCACCATCATCATTACATGGTTTAGGCCTATTTTCTATGGACGGCATAAAGGTGTCTTACAACAAAGTTTCTGAATTGATGGAGTATGTTGGACCATGTTACGATTACAAAATTTGGATGCGTATTGTTCAATATAAAAAAACTATGTGTAGGTATGCACTCTCGGCAAATTATATACAATAGCAAGACAATAATCAAAGTAAATTGTGGCTATATACATTGATGGAAGGCCAAAAGCAAGAGGGAATATTGTGGGTTTTATAAATAGTACACGACCTGGGTCAACTATAAAGCAACCCAATTGCATATTTGAGGCGCGCGAGGGAAATCATGTATTCATCTGTGTAATAAAATCAATACGTGCAAGGGAAGAGCTGCTTATTGATTACGATTTGAACCACATAGATACAAACGAGGCTACTATCATGGGGGTGGTACATACTATTAAACCAACTTCTAATCAATGACTCCAACATACCATTTAGTTATTAAATTTTTGGCTAACATTTTTATACTCGATCTTTGACACAGGGGCACAATATGGAGCAACCGCCCGGAGGGGATGGTGACGATATTCCTAGCTTATCTACACATGAGCAGGTAAAACTCATTGTAATTGTGCAAACTAGATAGAAGCAAAATGTTATTTTTTTAATGTTGTTTTCTTCATTGTTTTGGAGTAATTTTGATAATACTAATACTATTGTTGTCACAGAGGGCCGATGGTCAGAGAGAGGGAAAGCAACCTACAGTCCCTCAGGAGTCCCCCCTTGAGGAGGACCCTTTTTTTATTGATTTAGCAGAGACCGATGACCCGATCGGTTCCATTAAAAAGCTGCTAAAGAAAATTGGAAAAGAACTTTTACATTTGGCATCCATACAGCCTCAGAGTCAGGAAATAAAAGAGAGGGGAGCTAACTTGTTGCGCACTTCTAAAAACTTAAAAGTAAGTATTAATGAAATTTTTAATTATAACAAGAGTTCAATAATGGTTTTTATGTTATGCTCTTTTATGGCATTAATTAAAATATGGATGCATTTTCTTTACAGAGTTATTTGCGTAATTTTGAAATTCATTCCCATGATGAGGGTAATGCAGGTGGTTTAGGTAGATTGCATGTTCCATTCCCCACTTGTGTTTTCCACTGAATATATATAGGAATGATCATAATCATTGACAATACATGCTCCAACAATCCTTTTTTTTAATGCTCTAACAATCTTGTCCATGCTAGTCCACACGTTCTATATTTATGCATGCTCTAACAATTTTATTCTTTAGCTCCTTTCCATGATGCTATGACAACGCCACCTGCATCTAGGACAACCACAAATGTCTTTCCGACTGCTATGTCAGCAACATGCAGCCTACAGGCATCAACTGTTGCACCATCTACTGGTACACAAATCCCTCTTTTTCTCTCTTTTGTTATGTGTTTAAGTGTTATGTGTTTACGATGTAGATCCCTTGATTGTGTTTGTGCCATGGGTGCTCTAAACCAATTTATTTCCCTTGAATTATTATTTCTTGGAGGCATTTGATAATGGTTTTCATTTTTTGCAATAGGAGATGCAACAAATCTCGATGCAGCATCATTTCCTAGATGTTCCCGTGTTCCTAGTACAGGAACGGTGAAGGATTGCATATTGATCATCAGTGACGATGAAGGCATTCCCTTAAAAGTAGCCAAAGTTCCAGGTACTTTAAAGTTATTATTATTCTATAGTGATATAATAGTAATTTAGTTTTTTATCACTCTTCATCGACTAATGATCCCATGATTGTTTTGTAGGGAATGATGTTTTCTGGTGAAAACTTGGTGACGAGTGTTTGCGAATATTTGGGCCCACCCTACGTACATGGTGGAACATCATATCCTAACTAAAACCCCAAACCACTATTTTGATTTCATATTATTGCTAGAATAGTTTTCCTTTTCATCCATTTCTTGAACTATATTAAAGGTAGCTTCACTTCATTTATGAGTCTAACATGTTTTTTTTACTTAAAAGGTGGAATAACCAAGAAAAAAAGTTGAAGGATGATCTTGTAGAGAGTATGACTCATCTTTTTGGACCTCGTGCATTCGAGAGAAACAAGCTCCTTGAAAGAGCTAGTTTATGTTTGAAGTATTTTAGGGACCAGTACAGGAAAAATTTAGAGGTTAACCCTAGGCACGAGCATCCGCCCCATGTTCCTGAGGCTAAGTGGCAGGCTCTGATTTTGGATGGAAAGTATAAAGCTGACATGAAAAAAGGAATTACACCAGTAGAGAGTAGAGCAAGGTATGTGATACTGTTGAGAATGTAATTATGTACCAATTAACCTTATATTTATATGATCTAACATATTTCAAACTTTTCATAGATTGCCTGACACATCAAAGGCAACAAAGGCAAGACTAGAAAAGCGCGTGACACACAAGCTTGGCTTTGGTGGTTTTTCGAAACTTCAAGCACGAGTTGTAAGTATTAGTAAATGAAAAATTGTATCAAATTTTTTATATATTGCAAGGAATTTTTTTTCGATGAAACAATGCAAGTAAAATTCACGATACTAAGTAAAAATGCAGGGCTCAGAGTTCAAAAGATGCCTCACAGAAGAGGACAGGAGAATTGGCTTCCAACAAGGCTATAGAGCCATGGCTGAACGTCTACGAGCTGAAATGAATGTGCAAGGTTCTAATAATGATGCATTTGAGCCACAGGTAAATAAGCTAAATGAAATTTATTTCAAATTGAATACTTTACGAATTAGTCTATTTGATGTTAAGTTCCAATATAAAGTGAGTATATCTGTTTTAAGCAAGCAATGATAACAATGCGTAGGATATTGGAATGCAACCTGACAATCCTTCTACACAATCTGTGCATGATGAAGGTTCGCATGATGTGCATCCTAGTGGTGGAGGTATACATTTGCTATTAAAATTTTTATATGTAATTGCAATTGGTGTTTGGATTAACGTAACATTTTGTATAGTAGCTGTAGAGGATTGAGGGGTTAGTGTTCATGAGCATGTTGAGGTTGAGTCCAGACAAAATGATGTGGCCAGATTAGGTAAAGAGCACCACAGTTATGTTCTTTAAAATAATTAAATACTTGTAACAATTATAATAAAATATTTTTAATTTGACTCTTTTATTTGTTATTGCAGAGGACCCCCCTTTGCAGTAGCATAGGAATTTGAGATCATCAAGAATAGAGAACAAAACAATTGATGAGGGTGGAAATGATGATAACATTGATGCTCCTCTTAGAGCTTACTTAGAAAAACAAATTAGAAAAAAAAATAAAAAATGATTGTCATCTACATACCTTAATTGATAATGATTGAATTTTATGTCTCAATGAATTTAATTATGTGCTAATGAATGTTCATGAATTATGTGTTAATGCAGAATATTGATGAATGTTGTGTGTTAACGAATCTAATGTGTTAATGAATGTTATCATGTGATATTGATTGAATATTACATTTTATTAATGGTTAAATGAATGAATGAATGTTAGATGTTAACAGGGAATGTAGAGTGATGTTAGGGGGAGGGGGGTGGGGCCAAATGAGCTTCCACCTTCACGTGGTTGGCCCTGTTTAGTAGAGAATATTAAACTATTCTTGAAGCAAAGTGAAGCTCAATAAGATACTAAATATTTCTCTATTTTGTCTAATTTATACTTTTCTTTCTATAATGTAGGTATCATTCAAAGACTCCTTCAAAGGCTTGTTCAATGTTGTCATAGTATTGACTACTCCATCTTTGCAACTATAGTGTCTCTGTCCTCCAGCTTGTGACTGTGATCTTGTTCAAGGTAAGATGCCCATTCTTGCCTCCACCATACTGTCTACTTGTCTTCTTGCTGTAATAACTACCTATACACTCTAAAACTTGCAAAAATTGCATTTAAAAAGTTGTCAAAATGTTGTCAAGATTGACAACTATGTTTGTCAACTTGACAACCACTATGACAATCAAAGCGAAAGAACCTATTTTGTGAGACCTAATTGAGTAGGTGGGTTTTGAGATTTTATTATTGAAGTTATAGACCAATGGGTCAAATGATCAAGGACGATCATTGATGGAAGTGTGCTATTTTATCTCAGTATGTAGACGTTGATGGGCCTTTGTTTAACTTGATCATCAATAAGCCTTGAGTTGTTAAGTTTGAGTATCACCAATACATCAACACACTTATCATGTACAAGTTTTATAATGGATACATCTCAAACAGTATAATACTTGTCACTGTTAATATGATCTGTGTGTGTCTAAAGAAATCTTCACAAAACATTCTCATTATCATAATCAGAAAGAAAAGTGACTCCACAAGATTATTTGACATCAATGACAAATTGCCAACAATCTCCCCCTTTGGCATTGACATCAAACCTCAAAAAATTTCTGTAACAACAAAATATCAAATCAAATCTGAATCATACCCAAATTTGAAACATGGCAAATCACCAAAATTGGATCGGACTCATCTACTATCAATGTTCTTATTTTATGAAGAAATGGTAGGAAAGCTATTTATAATGAGAACACTGAATGTTATTTCTTCAAGTAACTGGCACAAGTTTATCTAGAAAATAATGTCTACAAGCATGCTGCTAGAATGGGTCAGTGCTTCTCGTCCACATATTGCACAGTTCAGGTTCCACAGGATCAACTTGAAGAAGACTTTCATGACATTGAAAGGAATGATTATAAATTTTCTGACGGTGTAGGAAAGATCACTCCAGATCTTTCCATGGAGGTTGCTCAGAAATTGAAGTTGATTGTCAATCCCCCCCTCAGCCTATCAAATTTGATATGGTGGCTTCAAAGGTGTTGTTGCAACTTGGGAAGTGAAACCTGGAAGCACATATAAGCTTTCTTTGAGGCCCAGCATGAAATTTTTTGAATCTCAACATGATATGCTAGAAATTATCACTTGGACACGTTTCCAGCCCTGCTTTCTTAATAGGCAGATCATTACTTTGTTATCAGCTCTGAGAGTTCCTGACAGCACTTTCAGTGAATTACAGGATTTAATGGTGCATAAGCTTAGTCAAATGATTGGAAATGGTGCATAAGCTTAGTCAAATGATTTTCCATGTTTCAAGCACTTTTCAGCAACATTGGATGCAAATTTGAGCTTCTCACGACAATCCACCTAAGCTTCCATTGTTGCATGATCGCATGATACTTTTTTACCCTCTTGCGATCACGCGACTGCTCCAAAAGAACTGATGTAACATTTAAAAAACTTTCATCCGCTTGGCTTATGTTGTCGCATGAGCGCATGGTACTTTTTAACCTCTTACGATCATGCGACCGCTCTATTCATTGGCGCGTGACATTTTCAAAATGAGTAATATTATATTTAATAATCATTCCACCTCATCATCACACTTGTGCTATTGGCGTACGTGGGTCCTGGTAGAACACATTATCGCATGATCGCATGGTATTGTTTTATTTCTTGTGATCATGCGACCTCTCTATCATTGGCGCACTTGGACTGCACCGTTGGCATTCGTGGGTCCCAGCAGAGCGCATCTATTTAGTCTCCTTTTTATTGACTTTCTCTCTCCTACTCAGGCTTCATTGTTGCATGATCGCATAGCATTTTTTAATTTCTTGCGATCATGCGACCCGCTCTGTCATTGGTGCATGATATAGTATTTAATAATTAAACCTTCACTTGTCGGGCTTACGTTGTCACATCTACGCTGTTGGCGTATGTAGATTCCCTTTTTTTTGCCTTGTCACATGATCGCATGGCTGTTATTTTATTCATGCGATCATGCGACCCGTCCATTTTCCAACTACAACTACCGCATTAAAATCAGTTTTATTTTTACGCCGTAGGCATTTCTATATGAAAAGCCTCGACCTCTTTAGTGAATCTGACGGTTGTAGCTAGCTGAATAGGCAATGAATACCATTGAAAACAATCCTTGCCATCTATTCAAAAGGGAAGAGGTGAAATATTTATTGTTTGCAAATGTTCCAATGACAACACCACAGCAAAATCCAAAATATCTATTCACTGACTTAGCGTGTCAGCAGTGGGTGGATAGGATAAGCATGCATCACAGACAAAACAAACCGTTGGAAGATTGAATATTGAAACAGGTCTTCAGGGGCCGTTGTAAGTTTTAATACCCATTTTCAATTCATCATTAAGCTAGATGACAATAATTTGGGCTCAGGAGGAGCAATCACTGTCACTACACACAGTGCATTTGTCTGCATCAAGATCCACATTGTCTGAAATAAACCTAATTTCTCTACAGGTCTTGCTGACAATCTGATCATAATCCACAAATGTATACCAAGGCAGTGTGACTACAACATCTCGCAGATTACCTCTCTGTAATGTTTTGATGGACTGTCAAACTCTGTTCCAAAACCCCCATTTTGCACAGGCTGGAATTAAGGATATTGGGGGAGGTTTTGGAATTCGGCTTCATGCCTTCCAAATGCATTTGATCATAGTTTATATACATCCTTTCTCACAATTTGTGTGCTTAATCTTCAATCTTTGTGTCCCAAGAGGCAACTCTTCAATGAGGCGTTCTTGGTAAAGAGCGCATGTGTTAGTAATTATAACTTCTACATACACTGTAGATACATGGAGTTATACAAATCAATAATTTTCCTATATGGTAATTCCTGTCAACAATTGAAAAAGAATTTACTACAGATTACACATGTAATATTATTGCTAGCCTTTCTTAGATAGATAGATAGTGATTTGGTTGTTATATATATATATATACATATATATATATCTATAGATATATATATATATATACAGATATATATATATACAGATATATATATATATATACATATATATATATATATATATATATATATATATATATATATATATATATATATATATATATATCTATATACATACATACATATATATATATATACATACATACATACATACATATATATATATATATATGTATATATATATATACAGATATATATATATATACATATATATATGTATATATATATATATGTATATATATATATATATATATATATATATATATGTATATATATATAGATATATATATATGTATATAGATATATATATATATGTGTATACATATATGTATATGTATATACATATATA